>PTEX01000017.1:3638064-3737828 GCA_003342815.1 Eudromia elegans
GAGAGCGAGAGAGGGAGCGGGAGCCCGAGCCCCGCGCTTCCCCCCGCACCCCCTGCCCCGGCCGGGCCGGGACTCCGCGTACAGACTGACAAGAATCACTTACACAAATACGCCCTTAGGGTTCACAAATAAATAATTCATATACATTTTGCGCACGGTATTTACATTTCGCCACTTCTTTTTTTTTCCTTTTTTTTTCTTTTTTTCTTTTTCTTTTCTGGGTTACGGACGTCCCAAAGTCCCACCTCGATGGAGGAAACCGGGCCGGGCAGACCGGGACCMCGCGGCCCTTCTCGGGGCCCGGGGAGCCGCCCCGGAGGGGTCGGGGGGCGTCCCAGGCGCCCTGGAGGGGGGTCGGGCAGGGTCTGGCGGGGGCTCCCCGTGGTCCCCGCCGCTCCCGAGGCCAGGCGGCCTCTGTCCCCCGCAGTTGCCCATGTAGGGGCAGAGGGACGAATCCCCTCCCCGCCTCATCGGGCAGCGCCGGGGCCCCCTCGTCGGGGCCGGGGGCCGGACCGGCCCTGTTTGTGCTGCAGCCCCAGGAGGGGAGGGAAGGCGGCGGGGGGGTGGGTGTCCCGTCCCACCGCGGGTTGTCCCGCAAAGGGATGGCGGGAGRGCCAAGCTCTGCCGGCTCTCGGCGCTGCCAGACCTTGTCCTTTACTTCTCGCATTCGTTACGTATTAAAAAAGTGGGGCTGTCTCATATAGATATATATATTTGGGGGGGGGGGGGCGGGACTCTGCCGCTTGCTCGCGGCCCCCGCAGGTGGGGGTCGCCCCCGCCCCGTCCCGGGGGTGCCCGGGGGCGGCCGGGGAGCGCGGGGCTCACCGGGGCTGCGCGGCGCGGGGCAGCACCCCGGGCAGCGGCGGCAGGGGCGGCGGGGGGTCGCTGCCGCCCTGCAGTCCGTGGATGAGGATGCGGGGCACCAAGGGTCTCTGTAGGGCCGGGGGGGGCGCGCTGGGGCCCCGGTACAGGTAGAGGGCGGCGCCGGGGTCCAGGTTGGAGACCAGGCTCTGCGGGTAGAAGTAGGGCGAGGGGAACATGCGCTGCAGGGCGGAGTAGTTGCCGGCCTCGGCCAGCAGCTCCAGGCCCACCGCCGTCTGCCTTTTCCACTTGGTCCTGCACAGGGAGGACAACCCGAGACGGGCGGTTAAGGAGGGAGGGATGGGGGGTGCGCCCCAAGCAGCCGCTTGCCCCATCTGCCCTCTTCGGGCACCCCCCTCCCCACCCCGCTAACCCCTTTGCACCCCTGGACGGGGGGATCAGCCCGAGGCCGGGTGCGGAGGGTGCTCAGACCCCGTTTGGGGGGCGAGGAGACGTTCACGAGGCCCCCCCGACCCCTAATGAAACCGCCGGGTGTGAGCGGAGCTGCATGAAGTGAGAGCAACATTTCAGTCCTCTCCTGTGCGCAGGTTGCAGATTACAAATAATATATATTACAAACATACGTGTATCCTATGTATTATATATGCGACCCCGTGCTCGGCGGCTCCCGCGGGCGGCCCAGGCGGCCCCGGAGGTCCCACTTTTGTGTGTGTCTATATATATATACATATATACACACATATATAAAAATATATATTTAATTCATCCCCCACCGCCTCCCCTGAGCATCTTCAAGCCTCGACGTCCCGGCCGATCGCCGATCTCTGTAGCTCGCCAAGAGGGACCGGATTTTTTTGGGGGGCAGCTATAGGTCGGGCAGGGAGGGGACGAGGTGGGGGGCGCAGCCGGGGTGGGGGGCCTCGTTCCATCGCGGCGACGATGGTTGGGGCTGGGCTGCCCGGGTAACTCGGCTGAAGCCACCCAACATCCAGAGCCTTTTACAGTTTTGTCGCCGGAGCGCTAAACCTATTTCCACCAGTAAATTATTCATCATAATAATAATTGTGTAATTACTGTAAGGAGTGTTAATTATTGATGCCCAACGCAGTAATTGGTATCTATTATTAATGGGCCGATGTGTTATGCTGTTGTGTTTAGCTGGAAGCCCCGGTCCTGCCTTCCCAGCCGGGGCTGGGGAGAGGGGCCCGCGCGGCTCTGCCCGGCCCAAATCGCTCAGCGTCGGTTCGGGACAGGGGGGAAGATCTTGGGGCTCGGCGGGGGGAGCGCGGCCCAGCCGGGGCTGGGGCCGAGCCCTTCCCCTCGGGGGGGTTTAAAAGCGTGAGGGGTGCGGAGCCCCTGGGTGCTACAGCGAGCTGGGGAGAGGCAGGATGGGCCCCCCGGTGCCGCGGCCGCCCCGTGCGCGGGCGGGAGGGAACGGTGCGTTTTTACCTTCGGTTCTGGTACCACGTTTTCACCTGCGTGTCGGTGAGGTTGAGCGAGGCGGCCAGCTCCATCCTGTCCTGCACGCTCAGGTATTTCTGCCTCTCGAAGCTGCGCTCCAGCTGGGCCAGCTGATGGTCCGTGAAGGCGGTGCGGGCTTTGCGCGGCTTCTTGAGCCGCACCGGGGGGCTGTCCCGCGAGCTCGAGATCTCTCGGTCTCCTTCTTCTTTCACTGGGCCGAGGGGGAGAAAGAGAGGCCAGATTAGGGCAGAAAGGGAAGGGAAGTGCGCTCCGAGGCGGGGGAATTCCCTGCTACAATAAACCACAGAAGGGCTCAGATACCAAAACGGATTCAAAGCGCCTTTGCTCTGCAGCCCCGTAAATTTTAGCGGGGCCAAGGAGCCCGTTGCGCGCCCAAGGGGGACTCGCAGGTGTCCCCAAGACCGGTCCCGACCTGTCCCTGTCCCTGACACCTGGCAGCAGAGCTGGAAAGCCGGGAGGGAGACGCGGCCGGAGCTGGGAGMGCTGCCTCCCCCGCCGCAATTCCTGCTCCGCGAGCGGCACAACGGCTGGGCCTGGAGATTCCTCATACTACCCTGGGTAGGRTCCTCCCCGAGTTTTGTTGCTGAGAACTCAAAAGCTGTTCTGGCGAGTGGGGGTTTTGTTTTGTCTAGTTTTACTTTTTTTTATTATTATTAATAATTTTTTTTATTATTCCCCAAAAAAACAAACCAAAAGCATCGGCCGAGGCCGCATTTCTGGAGCAGAAAATAGCGGGGGAGACGGCCCGTTTTTTGCTGCCCTCTGCGCAGAGACCCCCCYCCTGCACCTCCGCGATGCCCCAGTTCTCGCAGGGCCTGAAAGCGGCCCCCCGTTCCCGGCGTGCAACGAAATCTGGGGGAAGCGGCGGCGCCGGCCCGCGCCTCTGCCCCTGGAAAAGGCGCGCGGAGGCGGATTGGGAAGGGAGCGGGTCCCTGGGCGTCCGCGGAAGAGGCGCTTGGCGGATCAATAGTTACAGAACGCGGGGACGGCGGGGATCGTCGCCGCAAAACGTGTGCAAGGTACCGGGAAAATACTCGGGCAGGGGAAAAATAATAATAAAAGAGTATATATTTATATAATAGGAAAAAGAGAAGAAAAAAATAAAAACAAAGAAAAAAGAAAAGAAACCCAAAAAGCTCTGTCCTCGCCTTTCCCACTCTCCTGGATTATGTAGCAAAAAAGCTCCGTTTACACAGATCGGCGGCATTAGTTTTTTTTACGGGGGTTTATTTTAAATTTCCTCGTGGAAGGTGTTAGAAGTGACAGGGCTGGAGCTGAACGCGAGTTGATTTCTCTCTGTAGGAAGACAATAATCCGGTTAATTGAGCCACCGGGGAGCGAAACCTTTCAAGCAGAAATCCCGGCTCTTGCACGCAGGCAGAGCCCGAGCCGGGAATATCCCGGTCTCATTGAACGGAGCGGCGGCCGGGGGCGGGGGGGCTGGAGGGGGGGCCCCAGCCCCGCTGCCTCCCGCGAAGGCACCAAAGTTTGCGCGAGTTTCGCCTTGCCCGGGGCGAGACGGGCGGAGGGAGCCGGGCCCCGGCTCCCGCGTCCCGGGAAACGGGAATTCCTGGAGCCCCTCGGCCAGCCCGCTTAGATCCCGCCGCCAGGATAAACCTCCCGCCCCACAAAGTTCCTTTCCGTTAGCGAGGGAGATTTCCCCGTTAAGCTCCGRATCTCTAACTCGTAGCTTAGAAATAATAATTAAATAATACCATATATATAACGAGATTTCGGCACTTCTGCATGGGTCTAATCCTGCTGCCCTCGCTGAGAGGAGGCCCCATTTTTCTGCGTAAATGCGGGTGCGTTTTGCCCGAGGAAAGACTATTTCCAAAGCGTGAAAAAGAAGAATATTTTGGGACCGCGGCCCTTCATCTGCTACTCTATTTAAAAGCTGTTTTTAACTCAATTGACGAGATGTTTTTAACTCCATTTAAGCATTTTTTCGTCTTTCATTTAAAAGTCTTTTCTTTCATTTAAACGGTGTTTTTCTCCATTTAACCGACGTTTTGCCGGGACTGAGGATGCCGGGGAGAAGGCGAGGAGCCGGCGCTCGGGAAGAGATTTCCCTCCGAGCCGCTCGAGCCGCGGGGTCCCGGGTTTCCACCATCATCTTCATCGCGGCGCCTCTGCCCTACGCGGGGCGCGGTGCTGCCGTCGCCGCCCCGGGCTCGGCTCCGGGCGGCCGCTTCTCTCCCCGTTTTGGGCCAAGGGCAGCAACCGAAACGCGCCCCCGGCAGCAGCGAGCTCGGCCCGGCCCGGGGCAAAGCGGGAAACTCGCATTTCTTTCCCTTTCCCGCCTCTCTCCTGTCTCGGCACGCCGGGAAAGGGGACAAAGAGTGTAAGAATTCAGGGAAAATAATGTCGGAGACGAAAATAAAGCCCGAAGCGGGGAATCGCTGCTGCTTTCGATTCCAGCCTTGCAAGAGCGCGCAGCCTAGCGCAGATTTTCCCCCGTCGCTCGCAGACCGGCCCCGGCTCCTCTCCGAGCAGAGGGCGGATGCACCGGGAGCGCCCGGGCCGCTCCAGCTCCTGGTCCCGCCGCTGATTTTTCCTTCCCGAAACCTCCCGGGCTTCAGCGCGGCGGCCTCGGGCGGCCTCGGGCCGCGGGGAGCCGGGCTGGGGCTCGGCCYGTCCCCCTCTTCCAGCCCGGTACCCCAAGCCCAGCGGCCCCTCACCGTGCCAGGACTCCCGGCCGCTTGGGTCTCTCGCAAACACCCGTCAAACAAATTCCCAGGGTGAAAGTTTTGAGGAGGAGGATGCGGGAGGGAAGGGCGAAGGCTACTGGAGCAGCGAGGACCAGCAGTGCCCAGTGGAGACCCTGGACCCCCTTTGCTCCCGCTTGGCTCCGGACGAGGGAGGGAAAGGCCGGAAAGGGGCTAAGCGGGGAAGAGAAGGGAGAACCCCGGCCCGGGGCGGCAGCCGCCCGCAGCCTCCCCCTAAAATAATAACCGGATAACCGAGTAACCGACACAAAACCGGCGACACAAACCGATCTAAACACGGCGACTTTCGTATTCTTTTACCGCTCTCGGCAGGGGAATCCCCGGCAAAACCTCGCYGTGTTATTTTGTTGTTGTTGTTCAGGCAAAATCCGCCCCCGCGGCTCCTCTCTGCCCTCTCCCCGCGCCCGGGAAGGGGAAAGGGCCGCATCCTCCCGCGGAAAGACCCGGCGCATCCCGGCCCCCCCCGCCCCGCTCGCCCCCAAGTTTGCCCAAGTTGGCGCCGACCCCGCGCCCGTCTCGGCGGCCGCTCCGGCCTCCGCGGAGGCTCCGCGCTGCGGAGGCTGCGGCCTCGGGCGCCTTCGCTCGCCACTCAAAGCCCTCGGGCCGAGAGCCTCTTACCTTTGTACTCCGAGTCCGAGGAGGAGCTGCTGGTGTTTTTGTCCATTTTCTCCCTAAAGTCCTCGCCGGGCTTGGTGGGRATCCTGCTCGCCGGCTCCTGCCCGCCGTGAGGTCCATTGGTGCTGGAGTAAGGTGCGCAGGCGGCCAAGGGCTTGCAGTCGGCCAGGATGTCTCTGATGAGGAAGGACGAGGTGACGGTCCGGGACTGCGAGGGAGCCGAGCCCTGTCCCGCCTGGAGATGCGCGTCCAGGCCCGGCCGCGGCGCCGCCGCCTCCAGGCACTCGCGGCCGGGCGAGCGGGGCGAGGGGCACCCGCTGCTGCCCTCCGAGCGGGGACTCAGCTCCAGCGGGGAGCGGCCGTCGCCCACCAGCGGGTCCCCCTTGGGCACGGCCGGGCTGCCGGCCCGGTGCGAGAGGATGGAGTCGATGCCGAAGCCGGTGGAGCCCTCCATGGCCCCCGCGACGTGGCCGGCCTCACACGGGCATTGGCGGCGAGGGCGCGGCGGAAGCGGTTTGATAACGGGAATTAGCAACAAACAAACAAACAAAGAAAAAAAAAAAAAAAAAAGCGAAAAATGTATATTTTTTTAAGGAAAAAAAAATGGAGCAAAGTTCACACTGGGATCCGGGCAACAATTGCTGCAAGGCTCTCCGCGGCGCCGCGCGTTACATCCAGGGCTGCTCCGTGTTCAGCATCGCGCCCAGCTGCGCTCACAGACAGACAGACAGAGAGAGGGAGGCAGAGTCAAACTTCGGCCGCGGAGGGGGAGCGGAGCGGGGGGGGACGGAGCCCCCCGGCCTCTCCCTGGGCCCCGAGCCCTACCCAGTCGCCCCACGGTAGCCCGGGCCGGTGGCGGGGCTGGGGGCAGCGCGGGGGCCGCGAGCCGGAGGTGCGATCGATAGTGAGACTTGGCAGCGCCTTAACCGCGTAATGATCCCGAAACCGATGGGGAGGGCGAGGGGAGGGCGGGGGCGGGGGCCAGCCCCGGCCCCCCCCGCCGCGGCTCCCCCCGTCCCCGCCAGCACCGCGGACAGCGCCGGGAGGGGGGCGTGGGGGGGGACCGGAGTCAATGCGGAGTCACCCCCCGTTCAGCACCGCAGACAGCGCCCGGCACCGGAGTCACTCCGGAGTCACTGCCCCCCCGCCCAAACACGCACACCCGCTCAGCACCTCGGACAGCAGCTCCGCTCGGCGCCTTCTCCCCTCGGAAATTGAAAAAAAAAATTAAAAAAAAAGAAAAAAAGAAAAAAAAAGAAAAAAAAGMAAAGCAAGAAATGAACTTGTGTCACTCCGCTTCATGGGCCCCGGCGCTCCCCCCACCCAGCCGGTGTGAACGCGCCCATTGGCCGGGAGGCGTTTTGGGGGATGTCACTCCCCGGCGGCGACACCTTGCAGCTTCATTAACGGGAATTAATTGCCGCGCGGATCCCCGCGCTTTCCGGGCGGTTTCCGCCCTCCTCGCTGTCATTACCCCGCTGATGGAGCTCGTAATGGGGTGATTAGGCACGGAGCGTTGCCGGGGGGGTGCAACTTTCTGCTCGCCTTCTCCCCTCGCAACAGCCGATCCGCAGGGTCCTCCCGAGCTGGGAAAGTTTTCCTTGGCTTAAAAAAAAAAAAGAAAAAAAAAGGAAAAGGAAACAAGAAAAGGAACGAACCCCCCCCCCAAACCCCTCCCCGAAGCCCCAGCGCCGGGGCGGCTGCTTTGAGCTCCAGGTGAAGCTCGGAGGCAGCAATTTCGTTGAATCCCCTCGAAATCGGTTGCGAACGAGCAGCGAGGTCCTTTGGCGAAAGCGGCCCCGGGGCCAGCGGGGAAACATCGGCCCGGCGAAACGTAGCGCCCGTAGCGGCCCGCGGGCCCCGCGGTACGTACCGGAGCCGCGGGACGGGCCGAGCCGGGGGCGGCCACAGGGCTCGCGGCCGGAGCCGCTGTCACCGCGACCGGAGCCCTGTCGCTGCCGCCCGAGGGAAACCGCCCTCGGCAGACGGGGCTGGCCACGGGCAACGCGGGTTGTCCCCGCTCCTCGGACCCAGGCGTTGCCCCGGCCGAGGTTTTTTGGGCGGTTTCTCCTTTTGTTGGGTTCTGTTTGTCTGTTTGTTTTCTCGTGGCCGATCCCTTTTAAAAAACAACCCCGATGGCTCTGGAAGCTCCAGGCCGAGCTGCCCGCCCTGACGGTGAACCAGGCCCGGGCTGCTCGGGACCAGCCGGCTCCCCTTTCCCCCCTGCCCGTTTTCCCTGTCGACATCACTCTCATCCCCTCCATCCCGTCGGGGGGTTTTGCTGCTGTAAATCCTCCAGCCTCTCCTGCCCTCTCACCTTCCCCTCCGCTCTCCGCGAAGGTTGATTTAATTTATTTTATTTTATTTTTCCTGGAGGGAGAGTTTCGGCCACGGCCACGGGGGAAGTGCCTGGAGCCGCGTGCGCAGCCCAGTGACACTTTCAAGCGAGGCGAGTGGTTCCTTCCCAAACATTCCCTTTCCTCGCCTTCCCCCCTTGCCGGCCGGGCAGCTGCATCCTGTTCCCTTCCAAGGGCGCCCTTGGCCGGCAGCTTGGAGGCGGCCGCGCGGGACCCCCCCGGGGCAGCCCGGCTACCAGCTGTCGGGCAGCGGGGCGGGCAGGGCCCGGCGGGCTCGGGGCGGCCGAACAAAAGAGCTTCGGAGGGGGATAAATCCAGAGGCAAAAGCGGCCCCGGGGTCGCCCCCTCTCAGCGCGGGGAATCCGCTGCGCCCGACGGCGGGGGCTGCTCCTCGCTGCCCGTCCAGGGGGAAGGTCCCCGCGGTCCCTCGGCCTCCATCCCAGCACAGGGAGGCTACGCCAGTGCCAGGGACTGAGGGGGAGCGCTGGAGGGGCCCGATCCAATGGGGGCGGCTGGGGGGTTTGCAGCACCCCTCTGCTCAGGCACCGCGTCTGAAGGGACCGGAGTGACAGATGGGCAGGAGCTGGTCCTGGGTGAGAAATGGGGCAGAGATCCCGGTGGGGCATCTCGGCTCTGCACTGGGGCTGTGGTGGCTGCTGGGCTCTGGCAGCCTCCTCGTCTACCAGACAGACCTCACTGGGAGGGAGATTCACACCAGGATTTGGGCTGTGTCTGGGACCAGGATTGCGACTGGAACTGGGACTGCATTTGGAATCAGGAATTGGACTGGGACCAGAACTTGGTTTGAGATGCTTATGGGAAGGACAGTTTTTTCTTACAGGAACCTCCTCTTGCTTTATTTCTGTTTACAAATAAATGCAAGGGAATTTCCCAGCTCAGACCCACATGGACCTTCCCAAGGCCCCACTGCCAGCAGACACCTCAGTCCTGGGGGTGTCCTCTGCTGTGGTAACGTGTGTGTGTGCGAGGGGGATCCTGCTGATCCGGAGCCACTCCTGAGTCTTGAAATGGGCCCCTAGGGCTGCTCCCTGCCCACAGCCTCAGTGCTGCAGACAGAGACCCTGTGTGAGGCTCCGGGGTGCAGACAGGGATCTGATCCTCAACGTGAAGCAGACACCGTGTTGGGGCACCCTCAGCCCTTGGGGACAGAGACTGCTGCTCCTAGGCCATAGCCGGAGCCCTCAGCAGCTACAGGTGCCCTTGTTACTAGCGCGCTTGACATTAATTAATATGAAATATTAATATTATTATTAAGTTGTTTCAGAACTAGATTGCTGGCGGCAGAAACCTGCCCCGTTTGCCCACACGAGGGGTCCCGCGCTCATCAGAGCAGAGCTCGTTAGCTTGAGCTCTGGCGCTGGCRACGCTGCTCCCCTGCAGGCACCAGCTTCAGCCGAGACCAACACAAGGACGTGTAAGAGGAGGTGACACCGCACGGGCAGCCCGGGAGGGCTCTGGGGCTCCTGGGTGCTCCAGCTGGACTGACAGCGGGGTGGAAATCCCAACCCGGGATTCCTGGGCAGGACGCTGCCCTGTCCTGCTGGACAAGTGGGTGCAGGATGACCTGTTGTGGCTCCCAGCATCAGCAGGGATGGGGGCTCCCGAGTACCCTGCCCTGTACCCCAGCGCTGGGGCTTCCTGGGCACAATGAGGCCCGTTGACCACTGCAGCAGCTTTGGTGCTGAGCAATGCGCAGAGCGTTTTACCTCGAGCACCCGGCAGGGTCCCAGTGCTGCTCAGCTCCAGCAGCATCCTCAGGATCGGCTCTTCCAGCTCTCAGTGTTGTCATTTTTAGACACAAGGTAGATGTAGCTGCCCTAAAAGCCTTTTTTTTTTTCACCGCTTCCATGTTGCCACGTTGCCAGGAAGAGCTCCCAGTCCATGTCCACGTTCCCAGCCATCTCCTCACAAGCCTGTGTCCCATCCCAGGGCTGGCCCTAAGGCTTGGATGCCTTTTGGGGCTGTGAAACATCCCACCCCACGATGCTGTCAGCTCCTCTCGTGGGGAGCACAGGGCCCCACGGCCACATGGTGGGTTCGTCCTCATGGCCATTGCAGCAAGTCTGGTCCTGGAGTTCCTGGGCCTGGAAGCAGCCAGGAGACCCCGGCCAGGGCGGGAGCCGGGACAAGGTGCCCATGCTGGGGCGAGTGCTGTAGCAAAAGCCACCCTGAAACCCTTGCTGGTGTCCCATCCTGGTGTCCCGCTCTGGTGTCCTGCGCTGGTGTCTCACTCACTGGGGTCCAGCCTTGGAAACCSTGCAGGCTCTGCTGGCCTCAGTCCATACCCAAAGGGCCGTTTGTGGGTGGAAGGGGGATGCTCCACGCCCGGGAGCCGGTGGGAGCCCAGGCAGCTGAACGGGGGTCTCAGTGAGCAAGAGTAGAGCCCTGGGGCAGGAGGGACGGTGGAAAGGGGAGGGGAAGCCCAGCCGGGGGCTGCACGAGGGGACCCGGGACAAGCGCGGGCCGGTGACGGCAACGCGGAGCAGCGTGAAAATGCCGCTTACCGGTGGGTGTCACTGCAGGACAAGGAGCGCCCGGCGCTGGAGGGCGGCGGCGCTGCGGGGGACAGGGGACAGCGGGCGGCCCCGCGCCGCGGGGGAGGCTCCGTCCCGCTCCCCGCGTCCRGGGGGGCTCCTGCATCTGCCTCCCCCGCTGCGCAGCCCTGGGGCGCCGGCAGAGCCGAGCGGGAGGGAAACGCCCCCGTTTGGGCTCCTTGCCCCGCTTGGTGACCTCGGCTGTGGGGTGTGGGGAGCAGAGACCGTGCTGGAAAGGGGTGACAGGAGCCTGCGGTGACACTGGGGACTGAGTACCTGCTGGGGGATGAGGCCTCAGGACCCGCTCCCGTTGCCACCCCATGGCGAGTGGGTGGCCCTGAGCTGGGCAGGGATGACACACGCGTGGGCAGCCAAGAGCTGTTCGATTYGGGCCCTTCGCAGCTCAGCCGTGCCCAGGGTTTCCCAGCCCTGCGGGGCAGATCTGGTGGCTCCGAACCCCACGGACCAGGGCCGCCTCCTGAGCACGCGCTGCCCGAGCCAACTGTTGCTCTCCAGGCTTCYGCTCTCTTTGCCGGCATCTCGGAGCGCGGCGGGAACGTCCTTGGTCCCCCTGCCCACGGAGGCCGAGGTTTGCAGGGTGTCTCTTGGGTTCGGATGAAACCAGAGCACAGGAGGGGTCGGCTGCAGTAATGTAACTCACTTCCMACCGGCGCCCGACGCTGAATCGACACCTCTGAGCAAGCGCAGTTCAGACCYGGGTTTTTGTTGGTCCTTCTCCAATGCTGCAGGACCCTCTTGGGAATGCCCCTATCCCCACACAYCCCCGAGACACAAAAAGTTGCTGCAGGCGGGGACGGATGTCGCTGCAGGACGGGAAACCTCTCGCCTGGKTTTCCCACGCTGCAGCCTGGCTCCGGGAGGTTTATAAATCACATCGTTTTTAGCAAGACAAGATATTTAAGGCCCAGCTTTCTCCCTCCCCAGGGAAGTGGGAAAGGTCTCCTGTTATACTGCACCTCTACCAGCGTGGCAAACCCTACTGTTACCCTCCTAGTTATTTCAGATTGGCTTTATTTAGAGCCCTGTGCTAGAAGAGAGAACCCCATAACAGGGCTTCTCTGCGGAGCAGTCGGATTCCAGCCTCTCCAGCCTCAGGTGGAGGCAGGTTTGGGCAGGGTGGGATTTGCTGCAGCTGCTGCTCTATATAAAGGGGAAGTTAAGCCAGAAGCTCTCCCTAAGGAGGGGCTGCTGGAGGTGCCAGGGTGGTTGGTGCTGCTGGTCCTGCTGAAGGTAAGRAAAGCTGCTTCTGTAGCCTGCTCTCTTCTTGCCTCTGGAGCAAAATGCTTGAGTTTTATGAAGGGCTTGGCTCTGCTCTTTGAGGTTCAGGTCTAAGAGACAATGTGAGGCACAAGCAGTGATGCTCTTTTGGGTATCTGTGCCCCTTGGCAGCTTGTGGGCATGGGCAGGAGCAGAGCAGGGGGCTGGGGCTGCCTGKTGCAGGGGCAGCAGGGCCCTGAGATGCCCTGCTCATCCTGGGATGGCCACGTCTGAGCTTGCAGGGGAGGAAGGGCTGATGAATGTGAACACTCAGAAMTAGTGTGAGACTAAGATGTATCTGGCACAATCTGAGACATGACAATAAAAGTGATATTTGGGCTACCCAGGAGCYATTCATTATTCAGTTAGCAGTTTGTGTGATATGCAATTAAAGTAACTGCAATCACTAGTGAGTGGTGTCTTCTGAAWGTGGAGCGCAGGGCAGGAGGCTGTTTCAAAGGGGTTAGTACAGCCAGGCCCAGCCGGGGGGCTGGCACCAGGCTGGTGGTTGGGGTCTATGGGGTTGGGGCTGGTTTGGGGGGAGCCTGTGAGCTTGTCCAGCCACTTGCCTTGATGTGCTCAGCCCTGAGTCGCCCTGGGCTCCAGCAGCTGCTCAAGCACCMGTGCAGAATCCTCTGGGGTTATTTTCAAACAAGTGCAGTGAATTTGCAATAAGGTCTCAGTTTGGCAGCTTAAAGCAGGTACCTGGGTGCCTTCACACMGGCAAATAGGCCTTGATGAACCAGGCAGTAGCAGGAAGCTTCCTTGGCCATCAATTAGAAGGACTCACAGAGTATAAGATATTGTAGATGTAATGTCAATGGGGATACAGTTGTATTTAATACATTTGTCYAGAATAACCAGTTAAGGAGACTGTCCTGTTCTCCCAGTGGGGAACTGCTGTCCTGGTAGTGGGCTGAGTGTTAATATCTTGAACGTGATGAGATCTGAGGTGATGAGAAGGGATGAAGAGCTGCTCTGCACCTGACACAAGGCAGTGAACAGTCTGAGCCAGACCCCTTTTCTTTCACACACTTGTGGTTTATTTGGCTAGTCAAATACCAAAATAACTTTCCTAAATCTGAGCAAAAATACCCCCGTCCGCGGCCGTCGGTGCCGTCTGCAGGCCATGCTGCGTGGCAGGCTGCTGCGGGGGAGCCTTCAGCCCGTGGTGTAGATGCCCTGGCGAAGGGGGCCGCACCTGAGGGGCCGTTCGGAGCGGTAGGCGCTGAAGGCCCTTCTGCGAGCGTCGCTGTCCGGAAAGGTGCTGAGGTGAGGGCCAACCTGCGGCCAAAGGGGCAGACGCGCTGGGTTACAGCGAGCAGCAGGCCAAAGGAGGCAGCACAAACAGGGAGCAGTTGGCAGCTGAGTGCAATTTCTGTCTGTTTTGGACACGTTCCTGCAGCTGGTGCAGTTAAACTCATCTAACACATGTAAAATGAGGAGTTCATTTTCCTGATTGACTTCAGGGTATAATCTTATTCTGTCCCAACAACATGATCCTGGGGTCCCACTATGATTTGTTGGTTATCTGACCTTTTCAAATGCTGACATGCCTTAAGATAGGCCCTGAAATGTTTGATTTCTGCAGCAGAAAGTGTGTGTATGTGTGTCTGAGCTAGCCAGGCAGGGCTCTGAGCTGATGGGTAACTCATGGAAAGGGTCCGCAGCCCCAAAAGGAGCTTCCCCAACAAATACAGGAGCAGCCTCTGTCTTCRGAGCTGCTTGTGAGCTGGGGAAGGGATGAACAGATTTCCTGGGGAATGAGGTTCCAGGAGCCCTGGGCTTGTGCAGTGTGTGAGAGTCTTCACGTATGGAGCAGGTTTACTGGGTGTGGGGAGGGAAGAGGCTTTTCCTGCCCCTGCTCAATCCCTTGTGCTCCACATTGGCTTTGTGCGGATGAGCAGTGTTCCCTCCTTCCCCCACCCCTGCTCCAGCAGGATGGATGTCAGCCTGGCTTTGCATATGTAAAAATACACAGCAGTCTTTGCCCTGAAAAGCTTGCTAGTGATCTCATTAATCAAGACAAACAAAGCRTATTTAGCTATTCCCCCTCTCTGGAGGAAGGCATTCAGGTGCTTAAATATACATTTGAGTGCCTAACTCCCGACAGCTGTTTTTGGCTGCTTTTGCTTTCTCACAAGCAGCAGCAGTGACATAACCCCTGTTGGAGAGGGAAACGCATGGGAGGCAGAAGCAAAGGCTGCCTAAAGAGAGGGGCGGTTTCTGGAGGAGTCAGCAGGGAGAATCCCCCAGCAGGGCCGAGTGGGACCTGCCATTAAAGATGCAGGATTTTCCCCTCTGACTTGGGTGGAGACAGAGCTGGATTTGCTAGGAAAATCCACCCCCTGAACCTCAGGATGGCTGCCCCTCTATTGCGTTTCCCACCACGCTCCCTGCCCAGCGGTGTCAGGACCTGGAGAAGGTGAAATTCCTGCTTTGGGTTGGGTTAAAGCCATGGAACTCRGCAGTTGATTCATTCCCAGCTTGGTCCAAGGCTCCAGGGTGAGAAATGACACCCTGCTCTGCACTGAGGAACATTTAGCTGCAGGGAAAATGAGCTGAGCCCTTGACCAAGCTGTGAGCGATGCCACAGCTGTGAGTAAGTGGGGAGCACCAGGTGTAGGACAGGGGACAAGTGCTGTTTTAAAAAATGAGGTGCCCCCTCATAATGAGGGACACCTGAAAAGTATGGATTAGTCCCAGGCTGGTAATTAGAGTCAAGATAAGGGTGTCCTTGGGTCAAAGGTCTTAATATGACAGAGATGGGTGTGAGAAGCCAGTGCTAGAGTGATGAGTCCTCATCTCTGATACTTCAAATTCATGTTCTAAATGATGAACCCAAAGGTGCTTTCTCTAGAGACAGCTGATGATCTTTGTCACTGTTCCGATCTGGTTTTGAACTGTTAGGACAGGGTTTTGTCTGAATCAGATCTGGAGTGTTGGGGCTGTAGCCTTCAAGGACAGGAATACTCTCTCTCCAGGGAAAGTTTGGTTGTTTCCCTTCATGATGGGGTAGCTGTAACTGTTTTCATTTGTTAACTGCAAGTAATGTTTTGCTGYTGTTCATTGTCTCTTTTACTCCCAAGTTAAACTGCAGGGCATTCCTGTAGTTGGGATGTCATTGCATTAGCCTTTGCCTCAGACAGTTTGAAGGACAGTAACAATCTTACTGCTTCTAAAACCAAGTACTTGGAGGCTGTTAATTGGGGTTACTCATTTAGGATTAGGCTTGATTGGACGAATGGAAAGGATCCCTGGCAAAGCATTAGTGCAATCGGGTCCTTGCTGCAAGCAGAGGTGAGGTGCTAACGAAGGACTCATCGTGTGTGAGATGCTAAAAGGCAGAGCTGATATAGAAAAGGTAGATTCCCAGCTGCGAAGTGTGTGGTGAGCTGGGTGTATGTAGCCCTGGGTTGGGTGCTCTGTAGGTCTTATGGCTCTTATGCTTGTTGGTGYTGAAGCTGTGTGTTCAACACCTGCTCTGAGCACCCTTGGGTGGTGGGTAGGGTTGGCTTCTTCATGGGGAATGAGCAGCTCTGGGAAGGGGAGAAGTTCTAATTGCTMAAGCTGGTGGAATAGCTTGCTCGGGCTTGTGCTGCTGAGGAGGAGCCCATTAAAAGGACCCAGRCAAGCACCAATTTCCTCCCACTGAGGAAGACCCATGTGAAGATGCTGCTGCTCTGGCTGCTCTGCTCCAAGGGCCTGCCCAGGTGGGTTCCCTCGTGTGATTCCTCCCTTTAACCACAAGYTTCCTTGAGCCCCAGCCTCGTTTTTCCCTCATCCATCTGACTGAATCCCTTCAGTGGGTGACAAAGCACTTTCCTGAGCTCTCTTTATGGGAAACCAATCTCTGTTCGTTCTTCAAAACCTCCCTCATTTGCAGGACTTCCACAAATCCAGACCCTTAAGTCCTCCCTGTTCTTTTTTCCCTCCAAAATGCCACAAGACACTGTCATGCTTGCAGATTTTTGGGGCAGAGGAGCTGAAATCCATGACTCAGGAGATGGGCACCCACACATAGGCTCCCCTGCCTGCACTGCGCGTCCACGCGCGCGCGCGCATCGGGATGCAAATGATTTCCGCGAAGCTATCGCTTGTAAAGCTTGACAGAAAATAATGAGAAACACTAAATCTTTTATAAGGTCAACACTCAAGCAGCTGTCAAACAAGAAAAGAATTTAGCGAAAGAGCCGCAAAAACTTCCATCGCCTCATTAAATCCAACAGGGCCGGGGCCTGGCGTGGTGAGGAGGCACCAGGGCGCCTCCGTTTTGTGTCAGTAATTTGCGGCGGAGGAAGAGGGAAGACGAAACAGCCAGCGCCGAAGGGGCCTAGGGGGAGGCTGGGGAATYGTTAGTGCGCCAGGAGCGGCCTCGGCTCCTAATTGGAAGCATTGGGCATTATCAACGGAGGATTTGCCTCGGCTCCCTGACAGCTATCTAGGCCTGGAATGATAGCCCACTTGTCAGTGTAAAAGACCATTAAAAACAAACCATTTTGATTTAATTGGAGGCGGTGCGCTGGGGGCCCAGGTGAGGCGCTTCATCAGCCGATGTTGGCTGCTGATGCCTTTTTCCCCCTGTATTGATGGCTTTTTTTTTTTGCCTCCCCCCTCCCCTCCCTTTCAAAAACTGTCTAGGAAAGAGAAAGAGGGACTGAAAGATCCTCCGCGGCTGCATCGAGAGCCGGTTTCAATAGGGTTGTCAACAAACGCCGTGACAAGTTGGAGGGAGGCAGGTATTTTTAAAACACGTTACTCTGTCCAAGGCGAGCCGTGTGCCGAGCAGTTGGATTAGTTGAGTTGCAAACACTGACTTGGTGCTTCTGTAGCCTCATGAGCACATGGAGCCTGTTGGCTCTTCCCACCCTTCCCAGCTCTGAGGATGTTGGGCAAAGTGGGGTGGACGGTCCTTATTTGCTTCAGAAATAGGATGATACCAAAAAGTGCTCAGGGATTTTTTTGGCTGTTGTATTCAATGCTCCATTGGGACCTCATGTTGGATTGGGTGTGTTGTAGCTCCTTGGAAGTAAGAGCCATAGCTGTTGTAACACTCTCTGGTTGCTTGGGCTGGGCATTGGGGTGAAGGAAGGTGAATTTATGTTTTCAAGCCATGATCCAGCCATGTTGYTCCAACAAAGGTGCTGAGATGAGACTCAAGCAGGGAACTTTTCCTGCTGGTGCTTCTGTGAGACCTGAATCCAGTCTCTTATTTGCCAGACAGAAGGGTTACTCCAGGTAACATTGTAGGGGCTCATGTCTAAGAGGGTCAGTGAGGAATGCCAAGAGGGCCTGATGACCTGCCACGTTAACTAGATGAAAGGATGGACTTTGGGTAGTAGAGGATGAGGAAAGGGCAATAGAGAGGCCCCTAGGTGTTCTAGATAGCTGCAAAGAGCCCCTGGAAGAACTGGACTGTGGAAATGCCTTGCTGAGGTGTGAGCAGTCAATGCTGCTGGAAGTTTGGGCCTTAAGCAAAAGGAGGYCTGTTTTTTTTAGAACAATTTGGATGAAATAATCTTCAAGGGTCYCTTCCAACATCAGTTATCTTATAGTACTGGAATTCAGAGCCTGCATTAGCTATAGGGTAGCCACAGTATGGGAGGGTAGACCACCTCTGTTCTCCCAGGAGAGCCATGGAGACGTTGGACTTGAAGGTAGCTGGGTCTCTGCTGCCTGTTTGGGGCCTTGTGTATAGTTACATTTTCCTTTTATACTGTGCTTAGTGTAAACTGGAGATCAAGTAAGACCAGTTGTGTGTTTTGATTGCTATTACTGCACTGGGACCCACCAATTAACTTCTTTTGGGCCATTGCTYGGCCACAAGGTGACACTGACACTTGGTAGGCCAAAACCCCAGCTGAAGTAAGGTTTGATGGTACCAGAGTGATGGAAGGTTCTCCTACTCATGGCTTTGGCTTTAAAAAGCTCTCTAGGCTCCAGGGGACAAGTTTTATACAGTTCCACCTGTGGGAAGTTTTTGCTGTCCTCTTGAAACCTGTGAGGATAAACACGGTAGCTGAAAATCTAGCCCGGTGTGTGCTGTGCCTATCAAACATGGGTTATTTAAGCAGAGTCTATGGCTTTTCTGACAAGACAACAATTGCAAGCTTACATGAGCTGTGCTTGTCAGTTCGGCTCTTTAGACAAAAAATAGAGGTAAGGCATTAAAAAAAAATGCGGAACACTTCTGTGTGTGTGTGTTAAACCTCAACTGTTAATTCTGATGAAGGATCAGGCTGCGTGCAGATATYGGATCCCTGGTGAGAATCAAATTCCGGAGCCCAGAATTTTGCTGCAAAGTTTATACAGTGGGGATTCCTCTAATTACTTTCACTGGAAATTTACCTGACAGAGCTTTCCCAGGTAATGCAAGGCGTACGCGGGAGAGCCGCTCATGCGTTGACAGAGCCTTTGATTTTGTGCCAGGTTGCAAATTAAGTCTTTTGCCAAGGTACCCGAACACTTGCTCGTCAATTGCTTATCGCTTATTCATATCGCGCATCGAGCGCAGCTCGTTTCATCTGCTCGGGAAGGCAGCGCGTGTTGACAAAAGTGTTGTCCAAAGTTGCTGTGTTTTCTTTCCTCCCTCTATTTGGTCAAGTAAACAGGAATATTTCTCCCTGGAAAGCAATCTTGAAGGTATGTGCGAGCTGGAATTCTCTAATGAGCGAAGGGAAGGAAATCTTAATGCCGTTGACACATGGTGAAGGTTGATGCTTGGATGCATGGAGCAAATCTTGTCCTTCCTCACTGCTGTGAGGTCCTTCAACCAAAATGTGCTGCTGTTCTGGGCTGATTTGATGGAGTTCTGACTCTTCTGGTATTCAGTTAACCTGGGGCTGCCTTCCCTCCTAGGGTGCCACTGAGGACCTAGTGCCAAGTCCTAGCTAGGAAAACCTGTGCCTAGGCCTCATGGCCCTGCAGAGAGCAGGGCAGAGGTTTTCTTGGGGTAAAAGACCTTCTTGGGGGTGTCTGAGAAAGGGGAGGGTAATAGGAAATCCTCACTGAAGTGAGGAAGGGGTTAAGCCCCAGGCTTTGTAAAACAGTAAAATAAAAATACTTCCATTCAGCAACTTTCGCTAATGAAGCGCTTGCCAGGACATGACTGGCTCCCCGTGACCTGCTCGTCTCGGCGAGCCGGGGGGCCCAGGAGACCTCGCGCGAGGTTACTCTTCCAGAGCAAGACGCAAAGCAGGAGCGATCGCCCGGCGTGGGAGAGCCTCTAAATCACACAGTTAGCTTAATAGCGTGGGCTATTATTCTAAAGCAGTGGGGCTGAAACCTAAATCCAAATGAAAATATAGTCAATTTGTCCATACTTTAGCGACTGAATGACTATGTAATGTCACGCTGCCCTGGCAATGTGGAGAACAGGCAGTGGCAATTAGCGGGGAGGGCCAAGTGCCTTTTTTCTTCTCTTTAGCTTCTGCTGCAAGCCCATATGTGACACCAGGTTGTGGCCTGGCCCTAATGGAAAGTCCAGTTTGAGTCAGTAAATACAGGCAAGCCCAAGTTCTGCAGCGCTATGTGAAGGGATGGGGGGGAAAAAAAACCTAGAGTAAATTCTCCTTTCTGACTTTTGTATTGGCCTAGAGGAATAAAATCTCATTTTCCTGCTAACCACCCTGAAAACTAAAAGTATTTGTTCTAGTCCAGACCTTGTTGCTTGGACTGAGAGGTCCAGCTTTTCTCTAACATTGTTCTACAATTCCTATTTCTAGGAGAGCTTCCAGGATGGATGGGCTTCTAGGAGAGAGAAATCTGATTTTTCTGGACTTGTCAGACCCTAGTAACAGAGATGTCTGGTTTTGGTGGTGATGAGGAAGCCTGGAAGGCCTAGTGGGGAGCCAGAGAAAGAAGAGTTGCTTTAAGGAGCCCTGTAATTCAAAGMAGCTCCCTCATGAACACCTACATGCAGCTCTCTGGTAATTCATGTGTAACTATTCAAATCTTCTCCTGGCCTTCAGTCTGTCTTCAGGATGAAAGCAGAGGGCCTGAAACTTGCTCTGGTTGAAGTACTGTGAWAACCTGTCTTGTTCAGGCAATGGGATCCATTTTAAAGTGTTAAGGTAGCCATCCACCAGCAAGGAAGTGCCTATGAAAGAGGTTTTGAGAATAGAAATTCTGCAAGAACAGAAGTCCTCACCTCACTTGAGAGCTGCTGTTTACTGTCACACTTGAGTATATTGGAGGGACTCCTCTGGTTTGCCTGTGCTTGCTGGAAGCATTGGACCAATTTGTTGTCTTTCAAGGCTATTCACTGCCTATTCAGGACCCAATTTTATAGAGACAGATTAATGCACAGCTTGAAAGCTATTGAGCAGCTTTAGAAGCATCAACTTTCCTTAGGTCACTACCTCTTTTAACAGGACAAACATCTATGGATGCAACAAAATCCCCTAATTTTCCATGGAAGCCATGCTCTGAAATTCAACTGAGCAATATATTTCCTGATCCAAGCCCAAGCTCATGGGCTGTATCTATTAAATCTATATCTGGGGCAAGGCAAAGTTCTCAGGTTAATGTAATGAGGAAAAGCAGGAAAATAAGCAAAGGAGCTGTCCCTCCAGCCTCAGCTGCTCTTGATGAAGGGAAGAGAAGAGAGAGAGGAGGAAAGGCAGKGAGGAGACTGAAGGACCCAGGAGCTGGGTTTAAGACCTGCAGGTGGGGAAGAACCCAAATGCAATTGCAGAAGAAATAAAGGAAAGTGTGAAGAAGCAAAACGGAGGCTGAAAAATGAACAGTGATGGAAAGGTCTGGGGTGAGAGGAGCTCTAAAGAGGAGGCTTGCCCCAGGATCTCGTGTGACTCGCACAATCTGTTTAACAGTGATCGGTCATGTTCCTTCGCTGACACTAGCTGCAGCAGCAGCTCTGTGCTGACAGGCAGCTGGGATAAATGATTACTGACATATGCTAATCGGACAGTCTTAGACAGGACATAAGAAGAATACATCAAGGTGGTGCAARACACATTTTGTGGTCAAAACTCTCTAGCTTGTTCAAGTACATTAGCTTCAGGAAGTCACAAGCAGTCTCTGTTTTAAACTACAGTGAAAAATCAACAGCGTGGCAAAAAAAATAACCTCTTCAGAAGAAGAGCCTGGGTGGAGGCAGGGAGGCTCTTTGCAGTGGTATCTATCAATGCCAGGTATGATTTTGGCCATGTAAACTCCCCGCAGGGCTTCAGTGCGCTCACATATTCCGGTGTCTCCGTTCTGTTCTTCCTTCCTAATGCTTTTCCCTTCCTCCCTAAAATGCCCCCTAGCTCTTCACTTGAAGTTTTCCTGCAACTTACACCATAAAAAAAAAACTAACAGGATTCAAACAAGTGCCCCAGAGTCCAGCAGGATGCACGGAAGAATGCAGGGTGCTGTTTTYAGATTTTGCTTCTAGAACAAGAAACCTTCACTTGGACTTTCCGTTGGATTGATTAAAGGAAGTGTCACATCCATCTGTAACCTGGCTAAACCCTCTGCTTGATCTCACAGTTTTGTAAAGCAGGTTGTTTAGAGAGGTATCAAGGCYGTCAGCTTGCTGGAAATCTTAGGATTTTCATGTTTATATGATATCCAGCTGAATATGCCCAGTGCAGGAGCATTGCAGGTTCTGAGTTGAGCAAGAGCCTTGTGTCTCTTTGCTGTGTGTTAGGGGYATAAACAGGGTGTGTGGACAAGGTTATCCTCACATGTGGAGGGTATCCCCACATTTGGACAAGCTCCATACCTTGTCCAAGCGGGGCAAGTGCCAGAAGGACTCCTCCTTTGCAGGTAGTGGGTGCTTTCGGAGAAGCGTGGTGCGAGTTTCATAAGCTCTGCCTTTCTGTAACAAGATAAATGAGAGAGGTCTGAAATGGCCACACAGCCCTATCCATCAGGCCAGGACCATGCAATGTAATGACACTGAGATGAGCTGGGCAAAAAGTCAGTTTGACATGCTAGTGATCACAGGTTCCCTTTGGGAAAATGTGGTGCTGATACCTACCTGATCTGGGTCATCTTTCATATCCACGTGGCTGATGCTGATATCTAGAACAATGGTGAGGAAAGTGTGGATACCTCCCCGCTATCAGGGAGCCTGATTCATATGGCAATGAGGTTTCTGCTGCCCMTAGGAAGCTCTGGTTCAAGCTGGAGCAATGGACCCCACTAGCTCTGGAAGTCCTTCCCACTGCCACCACCATGGGKAAAATTTCCCAGTTATCCATTGGGTGTTGGTCTCCTGACAAATTGCAGCTTGCAGTGGTTGATAGTCCCACCACAAGCCAGTGCAGGTACCAGGGGAATATCTGGGCCAGCTTGTGCAACCCTGGGGGATCTGTGTTGCTGTGTGGTCCAGTAGGAAGCTTTGTTTAATTTGGTAATTGGTGATTGCAGCTTCAGAAGTTGATGGAGGGACCTTAGTTATTAAAGGCATTGGTCATTAATAGATCAGGTAGGGATGCATTCTCACAACATCCTAGTCTCGTGTATTCATAAAATAGCTGCTAATTAAGAACACTGTATTCTTGCTCTTCAACTATAAAGCATACTTTGTGATGGCAGAAAGCCCATTGAAACTGGTCATTACCATATTAGCTCAACTCTTCTTTGAGCCATTAACTAATAAACCTGTCGTTGGCTGCTTTTAAATGTTATTGCAGTAGCTCTATGTTTAATGGCACCGAGTTTCCCTCTAACAACTTCTTGGGTACCAGCAGCAGCCACACAGGGCTGAGATCAGGGCTGGTGCTGGTACTTTGAACACTGCTGCTTGTGCCATTGTTCTGTCCTCTGTCACCAGCAACCTGGGCAGAGATGATATTTTTTTTAAGGAATGTTTATGGGGTACCTGCAGTGAGGATAACATTAAATGTCTGATATAATTTGAAGCCTTAATTCCTTGTTATGACAGGGACTTGTAGGATTGTTGCAATGCAAAGAGGTGTGGCTGAAAATGAGGATTAGAGCCTCTCTTTTTACTAATATAAGGTGTTTAGCTGGTTACAAGGAAACCAGAGGCATATCAGTGAAGAGGTGCTCATCTCCTGGGTGTGTCCTTAGAAAGGAATCTTTCATATTAAAGTTCCCTTTTATCTCTAGGTCACTTTCAGGCACACACTGAGATTTGCACATCTGGTCTTTGCTCCCACAACACTGCCCAGCTGGACATGCTCTGGCCAGAGCCAGGCTCATCTCAGCTTGGAAGCAGCTGATCTTAGTTAGGCTTTGCCAGCCTTCCAACCGGCAGGGAAAATGATTTTTCCAGCTGAGCTCTCTCCCTGTGACCAGGAGATGTGTGACCTGTGGTGGGCACTTGGGCCGGGTGGCAGTGCTATGTCTGCTATGTCTGTCCTGCAGAACAGGAGTTTTCACCTTTTTCTTTTCTTCTCGCTGGATCACTGTTGTTGCTCTCTGCTGCTCCATCCACAGCTCCTTGTACTTGTGTTGGAGGAGATCGAAAAAGGGAGTGGGAGGCCTAGGAAACATTGAAAAGATAACAATCTGCAGGGTTAATGCCTCTTTTTGCCTTCCCAAGCTGTTTCCCCTCTCTGTTCCTGATGGAAAATGTGACTAGTGGCAACATGGATAAACTCCTGCCATGGGAAAGTCTTCCTCTGCCCGGAGCAAGAATTAGACACCCCTAAAAGCACAAACTGCATGTGCTCCTGTATCAAGAGAGGCTCCTCTCTCCCTGTCTGTCCAGATCAGCTGTGACAGCAGTGTCTGGGGCTTCTCCCAGGCCTCTTCCAGGAGGTGGGTTCCCCTCGCTGGACCACAGCAAGGGCAGCTTCTGCTGCTTCCAGGCTTTCAGCAGGAATCTACCTGGGATCAGTAACCACCAGCTTTTAGTAATCTGAAGGATCTTTGACGGTAGCAGAGGGTGCCAGCAGCGCATATGCAAATAGCAGCTCTCCCGTTTCGTGTTCCTTCACCCCTGTCGTGACTTTTATTACTTAATTATTGCACGCCACATGCTTCAAAACAGCTTAATCTATGGTCGTGTTTTCTAATGATACTAGATGTGCAATCCAGCAGTCTGTGTCCCAAGGGGGCATTCATAGTGGAGGAGACATCCTTCTGCAGACCTCCTGTTTCAGAGCTCACATGCTGCAGGGCTTTTCAAGGCTTTGCTTACAAATCAGCTGTGCTCCAGACTGTCACCTGGAGACACCCAGTGCCCGAGGGGACRCTGCCACTTACCCTTTGCCTTTGCTTCCCCATTCTTCCCCTTTAGTTTGGTGTTTTGTGCCAATCAGYGCAAGGCAAATTATCTATAAGAAACAGAGGATCTGGCAAAACTGTAGGATAGTCCTGAGAAATGCAGACTGTTTTATTGCCTAGATGGGTCTCCCATCTCACTACAAGGTCTAGATTTTGTTAGTCCTGTCTCAAATACAGCAAGCTGTGCACATGAACCTMTTTCCTTAGCCAGTCCCACCTTGGGATAACTCCGAGAGGGATCTTGGCTCTACCTTGTATCCCACTGCTAGCCCCATGGGCAGYAAAACTGGTGGAAAACACCCCAGCCAGCACTGGCATTGCTGTGGGTAGGAATGGCCATGCTAGATATTCACTTGCAAAGTGCAGGGGCTTTGTAAGGAGAAGCTTTCCACGTATGCCCAGATAGCAAAGAGGAAGGAGGACAGCACGGAGGCTATGGGGAGTGTTTGGCTATTGATTTTGGGTAGCTGAATGTTTGCTTACCTCTCTGTGGAGGTGACTTTTACCATCTCTGATGGACCAGCCAGTTGGTGACTGATTAGTCCACAGCTGGCTTGTAAGTAAATGCTTGAAAGGACACATTTGGGCTGATGCTCTTCAGAGATCCCTCCCTGCTGTGTGATTAATCACATTTAGGTTCTGATCCAGCAAAGTAGAGAATCCTGCCTGGGATAATACATGCATGAACCACCTCTTTGAAGTGAGCAGGAATAACCTGTGTGCTTAGCTACACACTTAGGTGCTGCTGTGACTGTGGAAAGTGATACTTTGAGTTTTTCTTGGCCCTTTTGAAAGAATTATAGGAAAAGTGGGGAAGACAGGAAGAGATAACAGGTAAGTTTGCCCCAAGAGCTTTGGCCAAAGCAATTTCAGTGGAAAAGCTTCTCTTTGATAAATGTTGATTCCATTGGAATAGATGGAAATTTTGCTCTGTTTTAGTGTAATCTGGCACTACTCCAGGTCTTCTCCTTTGCAGCTGACCTCTGGGAAGCTCTTCTGTCAGTAGCGTTTCCTAAGGACAGGAGTGTTTGTGCTCTGTTTTCTTTAGTCACTGCCCCGAGCCGAGAGGCTTTTGCTGTCGCTCTTGTCTGGGGTTGCTGCGGGGAGCAGGGAAGCATTCACTGCAATTGCTTATTGTGGATTAAAACCCATCTTGTTCACAAGAACTCAGATCTCCTCATTTTGGCACAAGCACCCTGCCACAGAGAGGGAAAGGAAAGAAGTTCTGATAGGCTGTAACAAATTATTTATAATTGTGGAAAAAATAATCAGCTGCTTCCTTTTATAGTCAAATAGTTGGAGTCACTTCTAATGCTGACATTTCCTAAATATTTTAAAGCTTATCTATGCACATTTTCAAAACTATTATCCTTGAAACAGTTTCTGCCTCTTTAATACACTCGCTCTATAAATTACTTTCAAGAGTCAAGATTTAGACCTACATTCAACTGAAATGACAAGCGCCTGCTAACTTGGTTATAAAATGTGGTATGCTTTTCTGCCAGAAGTCTCTTGGAAAAGAAGCTGCAGCCTTCTAATGGGTTATTTTACTGTAAAAACAATGTTAAAAAAGTATAATAAAGTATTAACAATATTAAAATAAAACAGTGTAGGCCTTAAATGAGCTACAAACTAGTTAAATCTATTCTGTTCAATGTGAGCCTTCAGTGCTCTGCAGCTGATACCTCAGAGCTGGGATTTATTTAAAATGAAGGCACTAGGGACATGCAAGGGAAATGGTAATTATAATTTGCAAACATTAGGCTGACACTTTTTTGTGTATGTGTGTATATATTCTGACAGCTGTGATTTGTGTGGCATGCCAAATAGTGCTCTATAACCTGTGGAAGGGCTCCCTTTCTGGCAGGCCATCCTCATAGCAGCAGCTCATTAAAACTTTGGAGAAGGAGAACTTGCCAAAACCAGGAAGGCGTCAGAACCATCTGAGGGGCTTTTGGTACACGCTCGTTGAAAGGTGTTTGAGAAGAGAGCCTTGGGTCTGACAAACTGGAATTTTAGTACGCCTTGCCGTTCACAGCGGGGCAAAATAATTGGTCATCAGTGACTACTAATTTGGTTTAGTAGCCAGAGGCGTTTTTTTTCTTCCTGGAAAATCAATGACAGTGCTGAGATCTGTTCAACGAGATTCAGCTCAAGACGGGTCCTCATTTAGCTCTTGATGCTTCTTCCACTGGAGACAGCTATTTTGTTAAAATTAAATTAAAATCTATCTATAATACTCAGCCACGAGAGCAGCACCCGTCAATGCCATGCTGCTCTTGAGGTTTCAAGGTTGTCAGTCTCCCCTCAAACTTATTTTCAAAGGTTTACATACGAGGTGAGCAAAAAGCTACTTGGCAGAAGTGCATAAAAAGAATTTTGCTCAGAAAGGGCTTTTGTAGTGGCTTAAAAGATGCAATCAATCTAATTGTTAAGTTGCCTTGTAAAAAGGTTAAACACTGGCTTATGCTTGCTTTTTTGCATGATTCAAAAGCCTCTTGGCTCGTGAATGTTTCAGAGCAAAGGTCCACCCGTGGCTTTCCCCGGGCGAGCCGCTTGGTGTTGTGGCTCCTGCGGTGTCATCTCCCATTGCTCCTGAGGACGAGCTCTGGAGCGGGCGAGCAGAGATTTGCACGGAGCACAGGCTCCCCGGTGGCTCTGCAGCTGTTTGGGTTGTGTCGAAAACTGCTCCTAGGAACCGTGTTCAGCCCTCTAATTTCTCTGACTTTTTATTGGCAGCAGGATCTGGCACCGCCTGGGTGCTTATGCAATAGATGGATGGTCTCACTTTTTAAACAGTGCTGATATTGCACAGTATCACAATGCCACCCACCATCCCAGAACTTAAATCCTGTCTCCAAAAGATAGATGAGGCTTCAGGGTTTTTTCTTTTGGGTTTTAGCCCATGCTAAGCTTCCTTCAGCCTAAAATGATCTGTGGAATAGCCAGAGTCTTCCTATGGATCCTTCAAGCCCCAGGAGCAGCCAGCCATCTGAGGCCTCAGTGTCGTCATGTTCTTGTGGATTTGCTTTGCAACGGGATGGATTTGTCCCACAGTAAAACTGCCCATGTCAAGCGATCTTCCTTTGCCTGTGCCTATTGATGGTGGCTTCATTTGAAGCAGTTATTTGTAGCAGCACAGAGGGCCGTTTCCAGCTTGTTCTCCAGCCTCTCTGGTGCGTGTGACTCCTCCGTGCAGACTCTTTAGCCAAGCAAGTGTGAGCTGGTGGGGCTGCAGTTCAGGGCAGCTGCCAGCACATGCAGCACTGAGGCATTAAGTTTCAGATGCCTCTGTCCTGGAAGGGGGTTTATAGTGCAGGAAAACTCTGATTACAGCTCCCTTGTACCTCTACGCTGTCTCCCTTGTTATGGGTGGGCTGGAGCAATCTATCTACTCTTAATTTGTCTCTGTGTAGCCTGGTAGGAACGTGGGGCAGGACTGCAGCTCCAGCTCTGGTACAAGAGCCCGTGCAGTCCTGGCATCCCCTTGCAAAGTGTCTGGCTCTGCTTGCCCTTAATTGTTCCCTTTTGGCTAGTGGACCTGTCCGCCCTAACAAGGGTGGTGAGGAGGGACAAGGTAATTGGAGCACTTAGTTGCCTCCTGCAGCTAATTAGGAAAGAGCCGCTGGGCGTTTTGTTACTTCTTTTAATTGTTTGTGGGTTTTGCATAAGAGTGAAGAGCAGAGGTGGGATGTGGGGGTAGCGGTGAATTCTTGACTTTGAAATCTGTCTAAAAGGTCATTTACAATTTGTTAACTCTTTGGCTGGAGTGAATTCAATTAGCTGCCACAGGAGTCCCTGTGCCCATGTGTGTCATAGGGAGAGGTGGGGAAAGGAGCACAAATGCAAAGGCTCTTCATCTTCCTAGGAAGCTTGTGGGCTACACAGGAAAGTTATAGGCCCCTTACAGCTTTATGGCACTCTGAATAGGCCCTGGCATTAAATCCATGGAGAGGCCTGAAAGATCATTTTTAAATGATTTCCACTTGTCCTCACTTTCCATTAACCACTGAAGAAAATAACAAGAGACAAATTGGTGGGAAACACTCTGGGACCAATTTTTTTTGCAGTCCTTGTTCTGGAAAAACTCCCCATTGAAATAGTGGGTCTCTTGCCTGTTTGGCAGCTACAGGATCTGTGCTGTTGAAGCTCTGATTACTCTGAATTTCTGAAGCTCCTACACAAGCCTTGTAATTTGGATGAGGAAATAACAATATAAATTTGCTGTGGGCAGCCAATGAGGCAGTGGCTTCTTCTAAGTGTCAGAGGATCTGTTATTTTGCTCAGAGGACTCATATGTATAGAACAGTAAAAAGAATAAAATCCATTGTAAACACACACTTTAAAAGATTTATCCGATGCTCATAGCTGTGCTTAGGAGCACACACGGTTAGAAGAGCACCAATTTGCTTTACTATTCCCTCCCAAGCTTAGCGGGAGCTGTATGACCACTGCAGACGTGGACACGTGCAAACACATGTAGTGAAGCCAGTTGGCTGGTTCTTGTCCATTAAAGAACTAGCTTCACAAATTGGAATTTGTGCATTAACATTGATATTTGGTAGGGTTTGAGAAGGCGTTTAGTTGACTTGGTTGTGCATTATGTTCAGTACATTTCTTTACAGATTGGAAACCCCCCTCTGATGCTCGTTGAAACTCAGGGAACTTGTGAATATGGGACAGGTCCATCCCAGCCTGCGGATCTCACTCCAGCGCTGGGCCTGAGCAGCTCCTGCACAACACGCAAAAATTCCTGGTGGGAGAGTGCTCTGCTTGTTGCATGGAAAAGAAAAAGCGCAGCAAATGGAATCAAAGGGCGGGCTGCCCTTCGCCCTGACCTCGGGTTCATGCTGCTTTCTGTCTGTCTGGGTGGGAATATTACTCTGCTTGAAAAGATGTCAATGGGGGCTGCAAAGCTTTGCTTTCACAGAAGGGATTCTGGGGCTGTTCTCTGATCCTGGTTTTTATGCTACTGACCAAAAAAGCAGATGTTTGTGGAGGAGGAGGGGATAAAATCACTGCTGGTGGGAAATGGTTTGAGATCATTGGTAGTGTTTTGATCCAGTTCTGCTCACCATAGGTAAAGCCCATGTAAAACAGTGATAGTTTGTGTGAGGCGAGGGAAAAACTTTCCTTTTTCTTTCTGCTCAGTGTTATGCAGCTGGTAATAAGGGATCTAAATAAAACAAGTGATTTTAGCACCCTCCTGTTTCCAGCTCTGGGGCTGTCCTTGAGGCTGGTGTGCAGGATTTGAACCTTCTGCCAAACCATGATTTGGCAGTTTACTTCCTCTTAATCTCGCAGTGTGAAACAGTCAGAAAAAAGCTTATGATTGCAGTAAATATATATGCTTAACGAGAAATAATGTTCTTAACAAGTATACTCAAAATTACATGAAGGGGGGGTTTTTCCTGAAACACCCTCTGATATTTAGTATTGTTTCTTTGACTGATTTTTGCAATCATATTAGTTTTTTAGTAATTTTTAGTAGTTTTTTTTTTACCTGGGGACATATACTAATGATCCTAAATGTTCTGCAAGTGTCTCAGACCTGCTAGGGTGCTTTCATGTGTGCCAAAGAGGCTGGCAATGTCAAGGCAGCATCTAAGCTCTGTTCTGGCTATTTGCAGATGTTGTGGACACTTTGGATGGAAAAGCTGCCTGGAAAGCAGGGGTGTGAGCACTGAGCTCTCCAGACAGGCAGAGGTGAAAGATAAGGAGGAAACAGTGACTTGGTAATGGCAGGAGCTTCAGAAATAGCTAATATACCAGTTGTCTCAGTGGTCTTTAAGGCTTCAGATGTTGACAGAGCTTCAAGGCAATTACAGATGATATGAAGACAAGAGGGAGCTACTGGATAACTGATCCCTTTGGTCAGTTGTGCTAGGTTGACGTGAATAGATGGCAATGCCCAAATACTTAGGATGAGTTTCTCATGATGATGAGATGAAGCAGCTGCCAAAATATTAAGATCCATTTTTGAGAATGGGAGGTGGATTGGTAGGAGGTGGTGAAGTTAGAAAGTAGGATATGAAATTAAGGTAAGGGATGGCTGAAGTAAAGGCACATGGTGGGGGGACCTGGCAGGAACCACATGGATGACAGTGCCAGGGAAATGCTGCCAGCGTGCCCAAGGTCAGCCCAACCTACAGGCCGACTGCCAAGAGGATGGCAGCATGTCCGAGGCAGGGTTATGGCCAGGCAGGGTTCGGAGGAGCTAGGAGAGATGGGTGGGAACAAGCAGCAGGTCTGCGCAGCTCCTTGTGTCCATGAACATGTGGTAGCATGCAGAAGGAGCAATTAGAAAACTTGCTTTAGTAAATGAGAGGAAAAAAAGCACTTTTCTCTAAAAGCTGCAGTGAGGAGCCCGTGTTCATCCTAGGGATGTACCTTACACTGCCAAAACATCTGCCATTAGCTGCTTGGGAAAACACTTGTGCTTATGCAGCTGGATGTGCCCTGCTGAGATTTTTTTTTTTGCTTCAAAAGCCCTGTGAGACCTTGTGCAAATCAATGCAATATCTATTATAGATATAGACAGCACCTGTGTATTTAAGTTCCCAAAAATTACCACTTAGTTCCTGCTACTTTCAGCACACAGAAACCTTCAGTCAGAAAGGGTGATTAGGAGGCTAATTATGGACCTGGGCATCTATTGAGACTTCTAGTCACACCTGAGTACCAATCTCTACTCATACCAAGGAAGATACTGAAGGTGTTTGCAGAACCTTTGCCCCTTTAGATTTCAAGTATCAAAAAAGATCTGCCTACTCGGTATGTGGAAACCTCCTTTTTGTAAAACAAGATTGTCAGGTAGAAGAGGAAGAGGTTGAATGCACTGAGTGTGAGGTTTTGAAAATGAAAGGACCTGGGAAGAGACAGGTAGAGATCCAAGAGAGCAGTAACCTTAATCTGCAAATATCCCTTACGGTGTGTGACGTGTTGTGCACAAAGTGCATACCTGGATGGGCTTGGCCCCTGTAGGAGGGGTTGCTAAGGACTGATTTTCCTTGAAAGAAAATCTGCAGAGCTATTTGTGCTGGGGCTGGCCAAGCTGAACCTGTGGGTGCTGCAAGGCGCCGCTTCCCTAGCGCGTGTGGATGTTCCCTCCTTCGCGAGTCATGGCTGGCACAAGGCAGCTCTTGGAGATCAGATGCCGGAGCAGGAATCGGAGGAGCCTGACTGGAGGATGCCCCATGGGGGCAGCCAGGACCCCAACGCATCCTCGTTACCGCTGACCTTGGCACGAGCGCTGCCTGCTGATGGATAGGCTGTGGAGCTGGACAAGCCCCCCGGGAACCACTGTGTTATCTATTATCGTCCCATCAGTGCCTCTGCTGACCCCTCCCAGCTCTGAATGCCACAGGCATCAGGGAGGGAATAAATCTCTGTCTGATACCAAGAGAGAGAGAGGGAGTGTGAGCAGGAAAAAGGAGAGATGAAAAATGTCCTTTTTATGACTCTCACAGCAAAGCTGGCCACATGATCTGGAGCAAACATTTCTCGGGAAAGAGGGAGGGTGGGAATGAGAGCGGAATCTGCAAAAAGCAGAGTAGCTTCTTTCGCCTGGAAGATGCCCACAGGGAATGGATGGAGTTGGGGGGCATGAGTGACCTTTGAAGGTAAATATCCTGTGAAGGGAAATGGTCCCCAAAGCTTTAGGCTCACTGTGGTGTCTGATGTGGCTTTGAATTGCTCCTTGCAGCCGCCAGGAATGCTGCGGAAGCAGAGGCACAGGAGATCTGCTGTGCTAGAGGAAGCAGCAGGGCCACAGCATGATTAATAAGGCACTAATAGCAACCCCAGCACTATCTTTTTGCTTCTCTTTGGGATGATCCAAGTATAGCTTGCTCTTGGGAGCCTGGGGAGAAGTCCTGACCTTGGTGGCTTTAGGAGACAGAAGAACCTTTAGTGGTGTAGCCCAGTGGTTGAAGAAACRATGCCACCTTTTAGTGCTCTGTACTATCTGTTGATCACTGTARGATTTCAAAAAAACCCATTTGTGACAGATGCTCTGTTGTTTAGGTCTGAAAATACCTTGCATTGCTTTTCTGGGCAAGAAAGACTCAGTTTGGAGGCTGTGTGCTGGCCCTGGGTGCAGTTCCAGTGGTGCAAAGGAGCTGCAGGTTTTGCATTGGTGTTTGGCACAGGGAGGGGCTCAGAGCTCAGCATGGGCTGGAGATGCCTAGGGATGTAGTGTGGCAGGGCTGCTGGAGCCACGTCCCCTGTGGATGCCTCGGATGTGCTGGAAAGGTACCTCTGCTCCGCAGCCTCCTGGGCTGCACCTTTTGTGATGTGCCTTGGGTAAGGCAATGCTGTGCAGGTTCTTTTGCTAGTGAAAAACTTCACTGAAATATTTATTAGAGTGAATGTTTCTGAGGGTGAGTGCCTGGAATCATGGAAAGGGATTCTATGCTACTGTTCTTGTCTCTTCTGCCCCCAATCCAGCTTATATCTTAATCAAGAGCACCTTCCCTTCCAGCAGCATGAATAAGAGCTGTGCAGGCCTCAGGATCTGCAAGCAGAAGCAACTTAGGTCCATCAACAATTAAGCAGGGTGGTTTAACAGCCTATCCATTACTTGAATGGTGGCTGTGAAGTTCAGGAATCCTTCTGTGCTTGCGTTAGACCCTGGGCTAATTGGATCTGTTTGTATTTCTTGTCTGTGAGGATTTGACAGCCTCAGCAGATGCAACAGATTCAAATTGAGGGCAGCTGTGCCCATCCATGGACTGGAAAGCTGATAAAATGGGGCTTCCACACTGTGCCCCAGCACCAAGAGGTGGCTGGGGCCAGATTCTGGCCGGTGCCAGTGACCTTTCTGCAACTGGTCAGCTGCAAAAGGAGTCAGGTTGGGTCTGGGCAGTTCTTACCAGCGCTGTTGTCTTTAACTTGCCAGTTGTGAGAAGTGAGTCAAATCCCCTGCTTTTACCCAAATGGCTGTAGCAACTCCTGGGTAACCCTACTAATTTGATTTTGTCTATAACATGCTTTTAAAGGGATAAATACAATCGGTCTGCATAAAAGGTAGCTGTTCAAGAGCAGACAAGTTGTACAACAAGTAACTTTAAAAGCTCTTTCCCACTACTCCTGCTGTGAGGTCTGCAGCTTTATCTCAAAACTTTTGAAATGTGCCTAGACTTCCTACAGGCAGCCATTTAACCTCCGTTTATGAAGAAATAAAGCAAAATTGATGTTGATTTTGGTCTACGTTGGGGGATACTTTTGCAACATAAAAGCCCTTTTGCCTGCAATTTGTAGAGCAGCCCTGTCACATCAGAGAGGGCTGGTACTGATAAAGATAAAGCTTTATAGCTGGGACATTTGCAGCTAACAGCAAGCTAATGCTGCATTTTCATTTTGATGCAATTAATGTTAATGTCTGCTACGAAAATTGTCATTAAATACCATTTTAAAATCCATTCAATTTGCATATGCAAAGCCCATTTACTATCATGTAAAATACACGGTGTCGTTCATCATGTCCTTTCTCTAGAATTTGTAGCTGTTGTTTTTCTGGTAGTGATTATTATCCAGCTCTTAAAATGAAATCTAATGTCTAGCCCAGACCTGCACAGCGCATGAAGACCCTCTGCACAGCAGCAGGAGGGCTGCTCTGGAGCCCCTTTCTGAGACTTCTGGCACTTTTTTGCATTGGTTTCCTCCTGGGCAGGCATGGAAGGGGCATGTTGGAGCAAGGTGCTGATGTTTTTCCTTGCAGACTCTGCTGCACAGGGACTCTGGGCACAGCTCACACACTTGGTGCTTTGTGAAATTATAAATGGAAACCCAATGTGGGGTTATAAGTTGACTAGTGAGAGAGTGGTATGAAGAGCCCGAATTGGTTCTTAATTAGAGTATTTCAGACTGTATGGCCAGGTGGAAATGTTACTGTTCTGTCTTAACATCACTTTCCTGATACAAATGACCCTGGGAAGCAGCAAGTCTAGCCCATAACTCGCACTGCTTTAAAGGGTTGGCTTTGAATGTGTGTTTTAAGGGGTTACAAGCCCTTAGCACCAGCAGTTAAATGGGGCTGTGCTGTGGCAGACAGGAGTTAAGTAGTTGATTATTTGATATATCTGAGTGTGATCTGGAAGTGCTGCTGTGATGTGTCTGCAGTGTGCCTGGGCTCAGGGTGCTTCTCTTTTGGAGGCCCTGCTGAGTGGTAGGTGGGGGAGATGCCAAGATCAAGAGCTTGCCCCTTACCGTGATACGATGCCATAGGTCATGTCCGCAGGTACTTTGGGAGGCCCCCTCTTGAAGCGACTCTCCTCATCTGCTTTTTGCCGAATGTCCTTTGCTTTGTAGAACAAATTAAATTCATGGGCTGTGGCGTAACCGGCCCTGAGAGCACCACAGTTCATGGTAATGTAGTCCCGGGGCATCTTCCGTTGTAGAGCAGGCCTAGGCTTCATGGCGTGCCAGTGGCCGATCGCTGGAGGTGAAAGGAGACACAAGAGGCAAAGATGAAGCATCTTGGGTGAACGCATCTTTGGGAAGGTGGTTGTGATGAACCTGCACGCCAGGTATGTGGGGCTTCTGCCAGGGCTCCATGGTGGAGTGTCACCATGTCCTGTGTGTTTTGTACATCCCATTGGAACTAGATGTTTACCTGACCTCCACCCTGGTTTGGTCAACAGGTTTGACTCGGTGAGATCTTCCCTGAGAGCTCAGAGTGAGAGCTCTGTCTGTTTGGGAAGTGGCCACATGCACCATCCCTTTTTGGCTTTGGGTTCTGTGTGAACCCATAAGGCTCTCAAGGAGAGGAAATATCACTAGTTACCAAGCAATGTGTGTGATATTTATGTAAATGGGTGAATGGTGGAGTTCTGCCACTCTGGCTTAGTGAGGAGTAGGAGAAGAGGTTCCCCCTAAGCATTAGACTTTGCATGTCGTTATCTTTGGGGTGGTGTCCTACCTTCAGGGACTCCTCCATCTGTCCCGTGGATGTACAGCCCATATGAAAAGTCATGGCCTGGCAGGGCATAGCTGCATCGGCGGGGCTTTCCCAGCTCTGCCTGCCGAGGAAGAGGAGGTTAGCAGGGAAGTAAGGAGACCTTGAATGAAGAGTTCACCCCCTGTGAAGGGAGACCTGTAGCAGATGTGCCAGCTGCTCCTGCTGTTGATGCCTGGATTGCTATCAGCACCCTGGCTCCCAAGGGCTTTCTGGAGTTAGGAAATGTGGGTCAAATCCAGAACTGAGATTAATGTTTGGGAGAAAGGGACAAAAAAGTCAGAGGAGGCTGCTGTGTGGCGCTGAGGACCAGCAGTGGCTTTGGCTCCGCTTGGTGCAGCTTTGAATCCCACTTAGACGTAATCAGTGCTCGAGGCTTTGCCAGAGCAGAGTGTCACACAATGCACCGGTATTCAGTGGCCTGGCCTTGCTGGGAGTGGGAGTGCTGACTTCTGATACACAGACCCAAACCTTGTCCCCTTTCCCTCTCCCCTTTGTCTCTGCTCTCGGATCTCTGTGGTGGTGTTCTGTGGGATGTGTGTGCAGAAACCTCATTGCTGACGTGGTGGAGGGCAGGGATAGGGGCCCTGTAGTTTGGAGAGGACTTGCTGAGGGAGTCCAGGGAGAGCAGGGGGACAGGCCAACCTGAGGCCTGACACAAGGTATGGGAGTCGGTGCTTTGGGACAGGTTCTTTTCCATAAGAAATGTGGTTGGAAAGAGTTTTCCATAGGAAGGATTTGCAGTTGTTGGCATGGCTCTTGGGGAGAAGGGAAACACTGAAATCCTACTTGAGGGCTGTTCTCTGGGGAAGCATTGAATACAGACATGGACATGACCATCATTATGCTCCAGTGTTAACCTCCTCTGTATGGGGAGGTGCTAATTCATGCTGTGCTGGGCCAAATGCTGCTTCTGCAAGGAGTGAGCAAAGAAACCATGACTGAAGATGCACCGGTCCTGCCTGCAGCCAGTCCAGGCACCCTGTGCAGGCACAGGGCTCTCGCTCGAGACGCGTAAACTCTTGCCAGGAATGATAAACCAGCTCTCGTGGCCGCTCTGTTCCCACTGCATTCCCAGGCACTGGCACGACAGCTATTTTTAGGCTATGTGCCGCCGATGTGTGGGGGGAAACGGCGTAGTTGCCTGCGGAGAAGCGCTGAAGAGGGGAGAGGTTTGCAAGAAATCCCTGGCAAAGCCCTTTCCAGCCCTCTTAGAGCGGCAGGGGGTAGAATGGAGGAAATGAAGGGACTTAATGGTTCCCTTTTGCTGTGCACCTTAAGTAAATGCAGTCGGATATTTACTGTGTTGCAAAATGAGCTCCTGCTGTTCCCTTTTTGTGATTCGGTAGCATTTTACAGTCATTTTGCACTGAATAAATAAAGCTGGAGGTGCTGGATAATTAATTAAAAGAAAAAAATCTGGTCCAATATGTTGAACGCGTCGAGCAGCCGTGATGCTGCAGAGAACCGGTGGACTTGGAGGTTTCTGGTCGTTTGCCAAGATCTTCCTACCCACAAATCAAAGGATCGGGAGGCGAGATCAGGAAGAAATCTTGTAAAGCGCACTCGGAGATTGAGGATTTTCCCGTTGGCTGCTTAGTGAGATGCTCATGGACTGGCTTTGAATTTGCCTGTGAGTGCTGGAGGTCCTGTGGATGTGGGAAGAGACAGAGCTCGGTTGATACCCAGGGTCCTTTTTCCTTTGCCGGCTCCACCGCCCGTGTTCAGGTTTAGGCTGTCACGGAGCCGCTTGGCTGGAATACAGATCTGTCTGACAGCTGAGCCCATCAGCAGACAACTTCATTAAACCTCATTAAGATGTCATTTCTCTGCCTTATTTCCCACCTCTTGGCTCTAATTAAAACCGTCTCTCTCCGCATCCCATGCGGTCCTCATTTTCTCTGGGTACCTTCTGCAAATTTTCTCCCTTTACAACCTCGACGGGGAAAATCAGCCTCTTAAATATTGTTTGTACAACCCGCTTGGAAACGCCAGCTCGAGTGGCTTTCCCAAAGTGTTCCCAGTGCTTCCTGCAGGGACCAGGGCTGGGAGCGAGAGGTGGCCTGTGGCTTTGTTTGCTCTTGGTGTCTTTAAGGAAACCCTCCAGCAGGGTAGTTCTCACTTGTGTCCTGATGGTGCCCGTCCTCTGCTTGGATGGTGCCATGCTCGGACCAGCTGCAGTGATGGGGTGTTTTATGGGTGTGAGTAGCCCATGAAGGATGGATGAAGGATGAAGTTGGGTGTATTGAGTTCTCTGGTCTTTGAATGTAGCCCTGGCTGGGAGCCCTTTGTGTCTAACAGCATTGTAACAACTGCAAAGGAAGAGGAGGATTTGGGAAAAGGCTCCTTTTGCAAGAGGTGGCTGTGACTCAAAGGTGTCATGAGATACAAAAACTGAAGGTTTCCAGGTTTGGTTGCAAAYCTCCCCCCCCTTCCTGGGGATTTTGGGCCTCTCTATGCTCTTTGCATTAATTTTCTGCAAAAAGACTAATCCTGAGAGCAGAAAAGAGACCTGACAGTATGGAGAAGCAGACCTGCTGCCTTAATCCTGATGTTGGAGGCGGCTTTTCCATGGGGGAGACGCCGGTGGAAATTCATGAAGCCGCTCGGCCGGGGCCGCCCCGCATCTCGGACCCCGTGGCAGCCGCCTCGGCTCCGCCAGGCCCTGCTTCCTTCCTACCTTCTGCTCGACTTTTCATTACACCCCCTTGTACAGTAAAGCCTCCCGTCACGCTGCCATTACTATTATTATTGCAGATTTACTGCGCTTGCTGCGTGAAGTGATGGTGGTGACAGGGCCCAGCATTTTTCCCTCCTTCCCCCCGCGACAGCTTGAAATCAAGCCCTTCATTTGCATTTACATGATCTTGCTGTGCAGCTTATGAGATCGGGAGATTTATTTGCTACTTAGCTTGATGTTTGATTACACTCTAAGAAGGCAGTGAGCTACAAAGTGCAGGGATACATCAGAAGTGAGCTACTGAAAGCCTCTGGGGGACAGTAACTCAACATCAGGTTTAGGTAGATGGGAAAGGGAATGTTCAGTGTTTTGAAAAGGCAAATTTGATCAGATTTTGATTTTAAAGGTGGAAGGAAGGGAAAACTTACTTGCCCTCTCATGAAAATGCCTGGGAAAACAAGAATATTGTTATAAAAACACAGGTGCAAACCTAGGTTTGTTAGCGCTGGCTGCTTGGCTGTGCAGTCCAGTGCTTCAACTTCCACTTCTGAGAAGATTATTAATAATAGGTTAGCACTTAGGTTTGAAGATATATCTTCATAAACACAGAAGGTCAAAGAAATGTTGCTTCATGAAGAGCCATGAGATCTGGCCCTGATTTATTAAGCTACAGAACATGCCACTGAGCAATAATCCTGCTGTAAGAGCTGGGGAAACTGAGGCAGGATGAATGTGCTCATACAGGAGAGCAAAGGGGGATGGAGCTTGGACTGGTAAAGAAACTGCAGCTTGGTACACTGTGTTCAACCTGGGGCACGAGGTCAGGGTCTCCCATGCTGCTGTGAAGCTGTTCGTTGGGGTGGCCAACCCTTGGGAAAGGATGTTCCAGACCTGCAGCGTCCATAGGAATGTGGGCAGACATGAGATCCCCAATGGACTAAAGCCAACCACAGGAAGGAAAAGATTTAGGTCAAAGTCTCCTGCAGACAAGGCTGTTACTTGGTTAAAAAGCTGTCTTCAGACTTAGGAAAGGTAAAGCTCAGGAGTCTTGCAGTGACTTAAATCAATCATTACAACTATTCCAGATAAATGACTTCTGACCCAGAATATGCCTCCACGTCCAGTCTGGGTTAATCTGACTTTTCCAGGTGAGGTGGGAAGCCTCAAGCTGTAGGTCTAAATCTGAGAGTCTTTCCCTTCTTAAAAACATGTTTTGAAATGTGTGTGGGTGGTGGGATCAATGTTTCCCATGCCCTGTAAGACACCGGTGTGGCACCCGGGCTACAGGCGGCACTTGAAGCCCCTGGTTTTCCTTCTGCTTTTTCCATCACCAGTGGCACCTTCTCACACCTTTTACATTACTTGGGGGCAGCACCCAGCACGGCAGGCCCCAGGCTAGTGATGACACTGCCAGATCAAGAACCAAGGGAGCCAGCACCCAAGGAAAGGCACCCACTGTTGGCTATGGTAGTGTCACATGGGAGCTACTGGTACTTGGTGTTTAGTCCCCAAAATTGCCAGGAGACACGCTATTACAATGAATCATTACTTACTTAAGAGTATACCCTATTACATAAAAGATTCCAGTGATGGTCTTTATCTGACTTGTAAAATGGGCAGACTTGATGCGATGGAATAATTTTCCTCTTGTCTGCACAAAATCATGGATGCTAGTCAGACTTGGAGCCTGAAGTGAACACGGCGAGACCAGCCTATAATTACCAAAATAGAAAAAAAGAACAGCGTTTTCTAATGAATGACAAGGCACTAGGTGGAAATCTAATTTGGTCTAATTAAGCAGCCTTTGTGAGGATTTGTCTTTAGATGAAAAGAGGGAGCCAAAGAGATCTAAATGCAAATGAACTGTACTGTTTTGGTTTTAAAGGGCCAGGCAGTTATGAAAGTGTTTGTGTACACTAATTTATCTTTATGGATATATTCCCCTTCTAGATTTCCTTTGAAAAAGACCTTTGTGCTGAAATTCTGGAAATCCAAGTAGTAATCACGGTGTTTGAGATGGAATACAACACTTAGTTGGGCAACTTCAGCACTACAGTATCACAAATGCCAAAATTTGCTCTCTATAACAAGACTGCTTCTTTTGATGTCAGAAAATGGTCTTGAGGTGGAGGAAGAAAAAAAAAAAGATGCCCTTTGCTAGGGAATCAGACCCCACATGTGCTTCTCTTGATGTGTGGCACCCTAAAATTCTGGGGTCTTTGGGGCCCCTGCTGGACCTGAGCTCTTTGGTAGTRTCTCTGTCAATACTAATTTCTTCAGGTTTTAGAAATCTCCATCCCCTCTCCCATTTGTGTTATTTCTGCTGATTCTGCTGGCTGTCTCAAAGCTACGAGAGCAGCCCAGGCACAGCCCCAAAGGCTGAGGCTCACTAAGGATTTTGAATGTAATTGAAATGGAAATACTGAAAATTATCTTCTGTATTAAAGCTGCTCCTGACTTTCTAGGTAGAACTGGATGAGTAACTTGATGGAACAATTCTGTCTCCAAGACGGCACTAGGTTTTGGGTGCTCTGGAGAGAATGTGGGCAGAGTATTGCAACAGGAGTGTTTGCTATCCTTGTCTTTGCCCCGTGGAGAACTACAGTCTCTTAAGAGCAGATGGAAAGGGTGTAATCAGGCTGTTATTTCCCAAGGAACTGGAGCCTTGGGGATACTTGTAGTGTAAACCTTGAAGTCTCGTTCTGCTCAGGAATGCTTTTCCTCACGTTCTTTTGGCTTCTATGGCGTGTTTAGCTGTGGGCCGTTTGAGCTGTTTGACTATGAGAAAACATGCCCAAAAAGACAGAGATGGGACAGGACGTGCAAATTTGCTTCCCTCCTATGCCATCCGTTATAACCTTCCCTTTTCTAGAACTCTGATTTTTAGGACCAAATTCAGTGCTTACGTGCGGATCTGATTGCCTTGAGACCTCCCTGTCACTTCACAGTAGAATTTGCCCAAAGTCAATACACTGGTAGTGCCTCCTGGAACAGACTATTCAATACTGCAGACCGACAGACACCCTGTTCAATCCGAGTCCTCCTCTGCCTTAGGAATCTCTTGGGTTTCACTTGAGCAGAAACTTTAATCTTCAATCGCAGATATAGGAACTTATCAACTTCAGTCACCTCATGTACAGAATAATCTCTATTTTCATTAGAGAATAGATAAAAGTTTCTACTGTTAAAAAAGGATGCTGTTTCTTTAATGTAATAAAACCTCAGCAGGACAGAATGTCTTTACTAGACTATCCCCCACTATTCCCATAAGAAATCAAATATAATCCTATTTAAGAAGCTTTAAATAATTTTGAGCTTTCATATTGACTTATTAAAATGCAGCTTAAAAAACGCCTTCCTTGCAATCCCTTTACAAGGGTCAGGGATATAAAATTTGAAGAAATATGATTAGTAGATCAGTTGGAAAGATATATGCAGCAGCTTCCAGTTTTATTATTTAAAATGCCCTCTTAGAATAAAAGGTGATTTTGTAAAAAGTGGCACCATCTCTGAAGGGATCCGGTGCCTGGGTTTCCAATCATATCTCCTGCATCTTCAGCATTTACTGCATTTTTCCTAGACCTGAAGAACCGTTGTAACTAGGAGCGACCAGCTGGATCCTGTGTGCTCCTACCCTGGCAGAGAGGCTATTTGGGCTCTAAGCTTGGAAGACACCAGTGGTGCTTGGAAGAAACCCACCGGTTGCTGCTGGAGACGCAAGATGATGGCAGTGGGAATGCAAATATGTCACAAAAGGGCAACTTCACTGCAAAGCTGTGACCAGGGGACAGTTTGGCCCACACAACCTTGTTACACGGACTGGAAACTGCATGGGAGGAAGAGCCCTTCTACCATTTCAGATGGTGGTTGGAGTGAGGTGAGTCCCTCTTGCTCCCAGCACCTATAGGCTCCACCAAAGCATTCTGAGAAGCCCAGATGGAAGTCTCCACACAACTGAGCTTCAGCCTATTTTCAGTCCTATTGACTGAAGAAGAGCATTTCAGGGTAGCTTGCAATTAAAATTAGCTGAAACCTGCTAGGCAAACAGAAAATTGAGTCAGTTACAGGTTGTCTTGAGCTTCAGCTCTGCAGTTCTCCTGGGATTAGCAGGTTGTATGGATGTAAATGATGAGACAATTTGACCATCGCTCTTAAAGTATATTAACTACAGTGAAGACCCAAATTGTGCTGTCAGCCAGACACAGCTCCTATTAAGCACAGAAGGTCTTGTGCTACTGCAAGAATCTGCCCAAATCATTTGCTCTGTCCTACAGCAAAATGTATTCAACATGCTGAAATTTAACTGCAAAAATCTAGTGAGCAGAATCACACCTTGCCCATTACACTTAGAGTCAGTTACTGTGAAATCCTAATGTGTCAGACTATTTCTCTGGGAAATCATGTACCTAATAACTTTACTCCTGCCTAAGGCTGGACTTTGGTCAAGGCTCAAGACTTCTATGATTTTTTTGTGTTTTTTTGAGGGGGGAAAAAAATCCAAGATTTTGACATTTTGGGATTTTTCCGTATAAGTGAGCAGGGAGTTGTAATAGCTGAGCGTCCCTGAGAGCTGCAGTGCTCAACCCCGGGCTGTCTGCAACGTGGACACGGGCRGTCCTGTGCCCACGAGCACCCGAACGTCTTCAGCTTGCAGACAAGTCAATGGGAGTTGAGTGAGACTGGCCACTGTCAGGAACTTGCCAGAAATTTCTCTTGTGGAGGGAAAAAATGCAGTGACACCAAAGACAAGACCAGCAAATGCTGATGAGAGCCTTAGTCCCCCAAGGAGTTGTCATGAGGATTTTTCCTGTCCTGCTTTGCCTTCCTAATTTTCTACATTTATGACAATAATTGTGAAACTGGGTTGAAGTAGCACTGGGATCTTGCTGCCTATTTTTAAAAGAGCTATCATTGCCTTTGGGCTGGTCTTATTAATGATGTTGAAAACATGGCAAGAGGTATTTGGGTTACAAATTAATGCTCGTTATCTCTGATTTTTTTTTTTTTTACAAAATTCTCTTTAATCCTACACCTGACTTCCCTGCTTCCCCATCAAATGTTTTCACTAAAATCCTACCTCTGCTCCATTCTACTGCTTCTCTTATATCGTTTGAAGAACTAAATCATGAGGGGTCAAATAGCACTTGGGTGATGTGCACGAGTAGCCTGGTTGCTTTCAAAGGGGCTATTCTTGAGGCAGGCACAAGCTGGCTGTGAAAGGCCTCTTCATAATTGCATCATATTTGCTAAATCAGATGTTTTATGTGCTTAAGAATTCTCTATGTTCCCTTCATACTCAGCTGTTACAAAAGGAGCCTGCTCTGCTGGAGTTCTGACCCATATTTTCCCTGCTGCAGTCCAAATTTGGCTGCTAAAAGGTAAAGGAAAAAATCTGTCTCATCATATCTCTTCCCAACCCCTGTTCAGCTGCTGTGGTATTTTCCTTCATTATGCTGCTGCCTCAGACTGTAAACCTCTCTAATTTCCTACATCGCAGCTATTTATTTAAATGCTAACTCGCATTATGAAGTGATAATCCACAAGCGCAGGAGATAATTTATGAAGCATTTAAATTAAGAGGAGCAGCTAATTGGGAGCATGTGTCTTATAAGCCTTGCTAACACCAGAAAACTACAAATTAGGGAGAAAATGGAAGATATTTTTATCTTGCTTTTTTCTTTTGTAATGCACTAAGGAAAAATATTACCATACATCACAAACACTGCTGTTCACTGAAGTCGTCTTTTCTTTTCTGTTGTTCACTTCGTAGCTGGTCTAACACACAATGCTCTCGTTATTACAAAACCCTCATTATAACGTGCAATCTTTGCTCTCGGAAAAGGTGAAAAGAGATGAGGTTTTCTGCCTCCAAAGAAAGTGAAATAAATATTCCAGGAAAGGTCCCCTTCTCAACGCCACATATTAATCTGAGGGAGCAAAGACTCCCTTGTTATATAGGAACGTTAAAACGCATTTAATTTAGGACTGCATCATGCTTTAAGAGTTTTATAGGTTCCCGTTGAAGTGAATGAGCATAAATGGCTGTGAATCTGCGAAGAGCAAACCTGCTGTGGCCTGAAGGTTGTGCATGTGTTTGGGAGGGTTTCTCGGGTCAGCAGTGATGCAGGCGAAGCAACTGTTGGATTTTCTCCTGGCATGTCCCACCTTGTGCTGTGGGGACAGGGCTGGGAGCCAAAGGAGGGGTTGGACACCCTGGCCAAGGCAGTAGGGAGGCAGGTGACAACCGACCCTGGCTTGGAGCTCACAGCGCATGGACCAGAGCCTCCTGTTCTGCTCCTCAGGCCTCTTGCCTCCAAGGGGAAGTCGCAAGGCTTGGGTGGTGGTTTCTTTGTAAAGTGGGATGTGCTTGTGGATGGCAGGGTTTTGGTCAGAGGGAGCAGCTGGAACATTCCCCACTCCTGTGGGAGTAAGATGATTTCTTGGTGCTTCTCAAACCCAACCCTGGTGCCCACAGGATTGCATTAGTACAATCTGGAGGGAACTCGAGGTGCTTAGAGAGTGAAGCCAACACTAAGGACTGCTTCAGCACAAAACCCTCCAACAACCGTTTTAAGGTAGTTTCCAACAAACTGTGTTCAATCTTCAGCTAAGATCCTCCTTTACTAGGCAACCAAGTCTTGTGGGGCCCCTGTGTGGTTACTAAAGGCAGATCTGCTGGTAGGTAAAAAGCCTGTGTGCTTTCTGCCTGCTTGCTGGATGTTTGTGAATCATGGTGAGGCTTGTGGGTGGAGGACGTGTGTGTGAATTAAACCCCGATATGCGCCAGCCTGTGTGCATCACATCTGTGGAAAATGCTACGCTCTGTTCTTTACATTGCTGTTTCTGCTCTTACAAATCTGCCTCTATGTAGATACTGTCCAAAGCAGTCAGCAAACAGGCACTGGCATTACTGGAGTTGCTACTTGCTGCAGAACAAGCCATAAATCTGAAACTTCAATCATACCTTTATGATCATTCAGCAAACAGAGATGGAGGATTTATTCAACACAGGCTAGCAAAGGGGAAACTGCAGGGGGTTATTGCAGGAGATATTGGTTTAGCTAAGGCAGAACTGCTCCCTCGGGCCTCTCTAGGGCCGAGCCAATGAGCAATGGCACCAATGACAATAACAAGGCAATTATGGGGAAGGGGGTGAGGAGGGGGTAATGCTTCGTTAAAGATAGAGGTGTGATTCCAGCATGGTGTCTCTTTTGTGTGCTTTCCAACCTAAAAGATGGTGTGCCTGCCTGGGGTGGTCTTATTAGGAACTGGTGATCCTAAAAATACACCAAGTGCTTGAAAGGGTCTGAGGGGGAGATTGCTGCTTTCAGGAGACTGCAGGAATTTCTTCTCTAATTAAACTGGGCTGGAAATAGGTTTCTCTATCCCAGACCCTATGGCAAGTGCTTAGTTCCTAAACAACTGCTGACAGAGCCAGGTCTCGTCTGCTAGAGCTCGTGTTGGGGTTTCTGSTTTTAGAGCTAATGTCGGTTTGTGGGAGGGAGTCTGAGCGACCTCCGTTTGCTAGTGGTACGCTTGCAGACTGCAGCATGGTGCTAAAATGCTGCCGTGGCCCTTCCACTGACTTGTCCTGCAAGGGCTCCTTAGCGCTTGCTCAGTGTGTCCGGCTTTGCGGGTCTCCTAGCTTTGTGTTTCGTGTTGCTTTCCTTCTAACAGCCTGCCTAGAAACTGCAGCTCAACCCTTAGGGCTGAAATACAGAGACTAAAAGACTTCTGGACAGGGCAGCTGTGTCTACCCTTATGGGAGCCAAAAGGGGATGAAGCTGGAGGGGATCATGGAGCAGAAGCCCAGATTTGGTGGCAGGTCTCCCCCTTTGCATCCTGACCTCACATTGCTGTTGTGCCCGGAGGTCAACAGTGACCAGGGGCCTTGGGCAGCAAAGTTGCTGAAGTTGAAGCTGGAAATACAAAAGCTTTGGTTAAAAAGTGGTTGAAATGCCATAGGAGAGCTGGGTCCTACAGCTTCTATGAACAAATTAGCCTCGCATAAAATTTGCATCTTTCCAAGATGTGCTAGAGACAAACGTCGCTTTTTAAAAAGACACAATCTAGCAAAAGTGGGAGCTAAGCGATCCATCCCCACCTGTCCTGCCTTCCCTCCCCTTCTGTGGGCAATTTTTCCTTCCCTCTTCCCTTGTGAGCCCCTGAGCGTTTGTTTTTGCCTGCAGAAGAAAGCTTGAAATATTGCAGAGGGGGTCCAGGCAGCGCTCCCTGCGGCCTTGCCCCTGATGGCACGAATGCAGACATAAAATAACCAAGCGCCATCAGTAACCTGTCGCCAAAGCCCTGCTACGAGGTGAGAGTTTTCCTCCCTGCCGTGGCTGTTAGCTGCAATGTATTTCTCCCTGCACTAAGCACCGTCTTTCCCAGGGCTGCATTACAATGATTTATAAACCCCATTTCTGGGGAAAACTAATAGATCAAAGTGAGGAGAAGGAAAAGGAGACATGAGCAGCTGGAAGAAGATATTGAAGCATGAAACAAAAACAGAAATGAAAAACTAGTTTGTGGCACTGGTGAGTTGTTCTGTGCTGTGCTTGTATTATTGAAAAATAATAGGGGGAATCTGTATTTTAATCCTTTTTTTTTGGGACATGTTCAAGTCATCTGAAAAGCTCCTTCTAAAGCCAGCTTTCTTGTGTGTATCTGCACATCTATGACAGACCCAAACACTTATTTTGGTGTTTAGTTCTTCCATGTGTATTTCCATGTCATTTTTAGACTTGGTGTTTTGAGTAGTATCTGAGTTTTGTAGCAGATTAAAAAAACACAACACCTGGGGGACTGAGTTCGGTTTCTCCTGGATCCTGGCCTGGGATGTGTTGGTTGGGATCAGGTTTTCCAAAGAGACCCTCGGGCTGTGAGACCTGGACTGCTAGTGGATGCACTTTGAGGTCTGGCTTCCTCCCTGGGCAATAGGGATAAATGCTCTAGAGGGCCGGCAGAAGTCTTAGCCTCAGACTGGCTAGGTGCTGATTTGAGCCAGGAACACAGGCTAATACTTATCTTTTACATTGATGAGTACATTAATGTTTCTAAGGGCTTCGGAGCTATGAAGCTAATTGGGCTTTTGTGCGTGTTCTGCTTGTCTGGTTCAGCCACCTCTGACTTCAAACGCAGGTAATGGTGGAGACTTATTATGAAAATAGCCGTAATCCTTAGCACTTATGCAGCACTTTATGTATTCAGAGTGCTGCACAAACCTTCTCTCCACATTTTTCCCATGTGGCGGGTACATAAGTGCAGATGTTGAAGACAACAGACAAAATATATTGAATAGGAGGAAGGGGAGATGTGGTGGAAAGCAGACGTGCACGCTAAGACTGCAGGGGCTTTTATAAAAATTGTGCAGAGCCACAAGGTTGGAGCCAATGAATTATCCCTAGGTGTGTTCAGAACTCAGCTGAGCTTTGCAGGTTTCCATCCCAAGTATTATCTCTCCATCCCTGTTGCCTGTCTTGTTTGATGTTGCTGAATTCTCCATGTTTCTGGGGGAAAGCCGATGTGTGGGGATACTTCTAGCTGATACTTCCCATGGATGGTCCCTGGCACCAGGGCTCAATAGGCAGATGCAGAGGCCTTGTTTTTTTCACTGATATTTTTAATGGCTCTTTTGTTATTTTCATAGACCCTGTTTGTCGCTGACCAAACCCTAGTCTAACTGCCCCTTTCTATAGATCTTATAATGTTGCCTATTACAATAAGTAGAAAAAAGCTGTCTGTGATCTAACAGCTCCTATAACCATCCTCAAACTCTAACCTTGTTCTTATAGCTCCCTATGGCCTCACCAGTCTTTCCTCCTATTCTCCTCCCTGTCTGCAGAGAGGTCTCCAAGAGACAGCTATAGGAAGGCAGCCAGAAACCTTCCTACCCTTGTGGACCAAGAAACAATGGAAGAATAGGAGAAATTTGCCCCATAAGCTTTAATAAGGGGTTGAGATAAGAGAAAGTCAGCTAGGGAGAAAAATGGGGAATGTTCTCTTTCCGAATGGGCACGGCTCCAGTTTGTAAAAGCACCAGGGATTCCCCATGTGGCTTAATTTATTATTTTCCCACTCGTTAAATGCCAAAACAATAAAGCAAAATCTATTGTTAGCTTTAAAATGCAGGCGATTTGCATATGGTGCGATAGTCCTGCTGCTGCCTTCATTTAAACTCAGTAAGCTGAGGTACCTTTAAAAATTATGACTTGTTTTACATTTAATATACTGAACTGTGTTAACATAATATGAAGGGGCTGACTTCCGAGCGTAATTGCCGATCATGTAGGAGGCTGGGTGAGCAGGAGCACTAGCCCAGTGTGGTGGCGGAGGCCTGATGTGACAGCGGTGGCACGAAGGGGACACGGGCTGCTCCCTTCAGGGTGTGATGCTCCCCTTAGAGCACTCTGGAAACCCAGGGCAATGTTCACTCGCTTGTGCTACAAGGTGCTGGGTCCCCGCATGCAGAGCAGTGCGGCCGCAAAATGAACGGTTCCGATTTGTTTTTGTGCAAAATCCTCGTGGGGAAAAGAAAAAATCAGTGGCTTTTCCAGAATTCAGTGATTTTTGGCAGAGGGGAAGGAATTCAGCAGTGCTGGCAGTACTAACCAGGCACTGTACCTCTCTGCACAGAGTCTGTGTGGTTGACACTGTTTAATTTTCCTTCTCTCCATCTCGTCTGACCCTTGCTTGTATCAAGGTGAATGCAGACAGGAACGGATTGGGATTGGAATCCAGGTCCACATTAAACTCTTCTTGAACTCCAAGGCCCTACGACGGGATTCTGATATAGCTGCCCAGTCCCCCAGATGGTAAGCCGGTGTTTCCTTGAGGCCTTCTGTGTTTTTAAGATGCTGAACCACTAGGTCCTTGCTGCACAGAGCATGACTTTGGGGGAGCTTCTGCAAACGGTCGAATCTTATCTGAGCCCCAAACCTTTCAGCTGCAAAGTGACAGAAATTTGGCACTATCTTTCTAGCCCCCTGAGTCAAAAATGAAATAGATTAAGAATCAAATAGTACCCTAAGACATCTCCAAGATAGAGGCACTCGGGGATTTTTCCAGGAGCTTAAGAGGTATCCAAGCATTACTAGATACTTTCACCCACAGATCTGACTTCTACACGTGGCTTCAATTTGGGAGTTTTGGAATCCTTAAAAAATTGTTTTTCATAGCTAAAAAGACATAGATTGACAGAGATGTACACTGAGTTCTAGTCCTCTATGATTTAAAAGAGCAAAGTTAGAGGCCTCTGAAAATTGAGGTTTATAATAGAAGCACTGGCAAACCCTTAACTACAGAGAAGCTACCAGGCGTTGCAATAATAATTGGGAAAGGAGGGAAAAAAACACACTGTTTTTCAGTGCTTAGCTAAGAAATACAACATGAGAGTTTATTGCTTGCAAAACACAGCTGCACTGCCTCAAATTGGATGGAAAAACGAACCCTGATAATTTATTACACCCCTAAAGTCACAAGAATGTACCCATAAATTACTTTTTTGGAGGGGGAGGGAAGTGGTACCACTGTAGTCCATTCTGCACAACCTACTTATTAGTATCATAATTTATTATTATTATGCCCTGCTGCAAATAGAGAGGCAGATAAAACTCAAATCTATTAAAACAACCGCTCCACTTTCTCTGAGCCACTGAGGGACACCATTCCAAAGGAAATGAGATAAATTACTAAGACGAATGGATGAGTCTTGCATTATGGCATGTAGCTTGTATATATGCAGGAGCTGGAAGATAAGTCAAGCAAAAAAGAGTTGTGTTAAGTTTTACCATTCACAGTTCAACACRGAGGGACTGAAATAATGTCAAGTGGTCAACTGAATGTTTTTAATGTATTGATTTTTTTTTTCCAGAAGATCCTATATGTCAACTCTGAATAAATGAAAATGTACAATGCCGAAATATCTACCCTGCTTGTATTTCAGAGGTACTGGACTCAACATGTAATATAAAATATTTTTTTTCCAGCTATTTGGAGGAAGTAGATGAGATTTCTATAATTTTCAGCCCTATCAGTGTAATTAATACATGTATGTATCCAGTTAGTAAATAGTATATATATCCACAAGGTACTGTTTGATTACAAGGCTGATATGAATTTAAGGGTTCAAGAATGATACTGTGTTGGCACCTGCAGAAGGGCAAAGTGGCAGAGCCAAAGATGGAGTTGCAGATTCACTATATGCCTCTGCTATCGTCTCTCAGCTGAGCCTGCAGGAATCTGGTACTATTTTTGTTGTCTTCATTTTCTTCTGAAGCAGCCAGCTTAAAAGTAGTTAGCAAAGGGTGACGTGCACCTGCCTGTCCCATATGTTGCTGGAACTTTGATATGCACAACTCGTGGCTGAGTTTTCCAGGATGGCTGGATTTTGAAGTGGCAGGCATGTGGCACGATGAATGTTGCAGGCTGAATAATTCTCCAAACAAAATCACCTGCTGCTACTGACCATGGCAATTATGTTCTCTAACATGTTGCTTGCACCCCTTAAGCTTGGTTAAGACCTTTGAGAGGCAAGAAGAGAATGCATGGACAGCACATGGGATTGCATCTCCAAAGGACAACCTGGCAGCCTCGGATCATGGACATCCTTGTCCCTGCTCCATACAAGGGTAAGGAGACTTCTTTGCCTGGAGAGGACACCTAGAAATATCGGAAGCTTGATCTCCAGGCCCCACTTTGTGTTGCTCCAAGGTGCGTGTTCCTCTGAAGCCCGTTCTCTGAGCCACTATCGCTCCTTTCAAAAGGAAAGGGAGCCAAAGCAGAGTAAAAGGATAGCAAAATTTAAAGTATTGACATAGACACATTTAGCATTACATCACAAGCATGGAAACAAGCATATGTGATTGCAATATTGCAAGATGAATATGGCTCCTACTACATTAATTTTAGTGTTTTGTGACTGATGATCCTTTGTTTATTGGTTTTATGTATATATTATTTCTGCAGGATAAGCACCTTACCAGCTGGAAGAAACATACAACTTTTTTATTTTCTAGTGTGTAATTTCTGTTTGATTCACAGCTAATAAATAGGTCATCTTGTACTTTCAAAATGCCAACATGCAGTAATTCAGTGAAATAGAGACTCTACATTAAAAAGCTGTCAACCTCAGTGCAATTTTCCTGCACCCTGTGCTCTGGAAAGATACCTTGTCACTCATGGCTCGACTCTGGTTTCCTGAAATATCTCTTCTTCTGCATAAATAATGAATATAGTTGCATGAAAATAGCTAGCACAATGTCTGTTCTTCCTCCTTCTCTAAGGAGCTGCAGCATGGGCTCAGTATTTATTGGTTGAACTTCCCAACAAATCTTGCTGAAATCWCAGGTTGGGTAACAGCCTGACCCCTCCCAGCTGCAGGCAGATGTTCTGTGCTGTGCTAACCTACATCCCCATTCCTCCCATCTGCCTGGAGGGCAGAAATGCTGCCTTGAAAAAAACAAACCCCCCAAATTCACTGCAACTTAGTCCTCTAAATGGTAAGGCTCCATGATACGGATTAATTTAGAACACTTATTTTCTTTCTAAGGTGCCACACATGTGGTAGCAGGGCTGGAAMGATCCTGTCTTCACAATGAATTTTCTTCTTGAAAAGAGCTAGGTGCAAAATGTATCAAATTACTAAGGCCATCTTCTACTTCACGTGATCTCAAATGCACAATTTTCTGTGTTTGGGCTTTTTATGGCTTTCTTGAAGTTTCCCTCTGGGGATGACCCAAGGATGGCAGAATTCAGTTCTGCTACATCTGATCTAAATCAGCAGCAAAATTGTCAAGCTGGGTTGCTATTGCATTACTGCTAGCAATACATGAAAGAACATAATTCTATTTATTCATAGACTTAAGACCAGGAGGAATATTTTGATTTTTCTAGACAGATCTGAAAAATCTTGATGCATTCAAGTGATTCTGCTTTCAGAGACAATTTTCAGATGCAATACAGCTAAAATGTTGCAGCAGTGATTCCAAAAATCTCTAATAAATATAAGCCTACTATTACAGTAAACAGGTGAAGTTTCAACCCAAAGATTTAATCCTGCAGGCATTACTTAGATCACTTTTGCCTGACCCTACATTTGCTAATGTGCTGTGAGGAAGGGGAGACACTCTTTTGATGGAAATAACTGACTCAAACCATGATAAATTTCGCGGTGACTTTTGTGTTTTTTCAATCAATAGAAAGCTGAAGCTTGCCAAATGTCAACTCCATAAAATGGGAAGAGCAGGGTGTGCTAACCCCCTGTGAACTGAGTTTTACAAGGGATAAAGCTAGTGAAGCCACACAGTGAGGTCCAAAAGTAATTTAAATCTCTTCCCTTCCCTCCTTGCTTCCAATTTCCCCATCCCAGTTGTTGTTAGATGCATCAGCTGAGAAGGAAAGTTAGAGAGTGACACTAATAAGGAGAGCTCAGACGCACTAAGAGTATTAAAAGGTTAGGTCATGGTGTGTTCTATTAAATAGAATATTAATTGAATTCTTGACATCTGAGGTGAACTGTGACATGCTCATGGGATAAATATTGCATTTAACAGAGCATCATGGCCTAAAGCTCTAAATACTATTGAGCATCAGTGCCAATCCTTCACAACAGATCTCAGCCTCAGTCCTCAGGGTATGGATGCTTGCTCCCTTGGAGTTTTGGAAGCTGAGCTTAAAAACAGATTCACTTTTTGTTTGTTTCTGTCCCCAGTTAAATACAAAGTTTGGTTTTTCTAGCTTAAGACGTATGTGTGCTTGTTTACAGACTCTTTTACATACAGAAATGCACCCCTCAAAAGCCTAGCATTATGAACCTATTGGGCATGGTACAAGAAAGGTTGAAAGAAAATTTCTGTTTCCACTCCCACATTGTAAAGGAGATTAAAACATTAAAAAGACCAATTAAAAACAGGGAATCTTACAGCAACATTTTCATTAACTCTCCCCAGTTCTTCTTTYTGTCTCATTAGTCATCACAGGGAGAGGAAGGATCATTTTAATTAGCAGCATTGTAAAGCTTTATTTAAGGCAACTGCCCCTCCTGCTGCTCTCTGGATTACCCTGTCAGCTTATAAATACAATACCAAACCATTAGCAGCCCAAAACAACCCCGCTGAATGGTTTGGAAGCAAGAAGATCAACTGTGGTCCATGTTTAGGACCCTTTAACAATGTTCTTTCTTCTTATTCAGGCATAATTCAAGCGTAATATTGGGCTTTATACAACAGCTCGGTGTCTTCTTACAGCAAAGCTCATTCCAGTTGAGGATACCATGTGTTAGACTTTCTTCCCTTTTGTTTTCAATCCTGTGAAAGCACCGAGCCACAGCTGAGAGGATGGACATGCTAGATAGGATCACAGGTTTTCCAAAGTCCCAATTTAGGATTACTTGTAAAGTCTCAGATTAAAAGCACTGCTCCACCCTAACAGCCCTGTGGGAGGGAGGTGAGGGGCCAGACTCTGGCCAAGGGAGGCTGGTGTGGTGTTTTAGAAAACAGTTTCTGTGAGGTTAGGATAAAAGTAAAGCAAACATCCACATTTCCTGAAAAGAAAATTGCTTTTTCCATGCATTGCTTGGTGAATTTTCTGGGGGTTTTTTTTGTTGTTTGTTTGGTTGGTTGGTTTGTGGAAATGTGTTGAATTAGTGCAGCCTGTTAAGAAATCCTCAGCTAGTATTTTCCAGCCAGTTGTTTCCACACCTGAGACTCAGGTATCAAGACTGCCCAACAGTGCAAGAAAGCAAGTTCTGCTTCTCCCTGTCACCCTGTAGAGCTTGTGCTCAGCCACGGTGGGAGCTGGGTTGCCCGACTCCAGAGGTAGTCTGAGTTGCTAAATTCTAATCAGGAATTAGATGCTGGAACTTGATGATTTGGTCTTCCATCTCTGCAGGGATCATAGTTCAGAGCCACATTAATGGAAAAAAGCAAGACAATGTGATCTCAAATACAAAATGCCCCAACAGTTGGGAAGATAGGGATGCTCCAGCTCCAACCTACTTTCCTCCTCCTAAATATTACGGACACGTCAGGACACCCGTGTAGTGTAATCCCTAATTGCCATCATCACGCAGTGAAGGCAACCCAGCCTTTCCCCTGGCGAAACAGCTGCCTTCAGGACTTCAGGAAGTCTTATGTTCTCCACTGCGGAGATTTCAGTGATGATCATGTTGGACCAAAGTTACTATTACCTTCTCAGACCTGTAAATTAAGTAACTGAAGCTGTCTGAAAGTCTGCATTCTCCTCTTTTCATCTGAGGGCCAATCAGTCCCTATGTACCCGTCCTGGGTCCTTCATTGCTCACCATAATAGGGTGCAGGAGACAGACTGAGCGGGTCGCAGGACCTGGGCTACTCTCACCAAATGCTCTTCGCTGACATCAGAGGAGGCTTATGGAGACCAACACTGTCAGTGCCTGAGCAAAACAACTGGAATTTGAAAGGATGTCAGTCCCTGGAGACCACGGATGCTAAAAGCGCTTAAAAACAGATGGTGGCAATAGTCTGAGTAAGAGTCATTGTAAAAGTTTACATGTGAGCTGCTTTGTTTTCTATTTATAGTCTTACTGTGTGTTTCTTGTAGTACATTTTTAATGATTTAGAAGCCCTAGTTATTTAATCTCCTGAAGCCCCAAACTTTCTCACCCTGAACATCCAAGTGAACGAGACCCTGGGCAGCAGGGGTCTGATGCCGTTCCCATGCGGGCAGTGGCTGAGGGCTACCCTGGTGCAGCCTGAGCACCTAGCTTGGCAGAGGGGCAGTTGGCATGGGGGCCTCCCAGGCAAGTGGGAGGGTGTTTCAGGTCCCTGCTGGGTCCTGCTACACAGCGAGTGGTACCAGTTGCCCCTGCCGAGCCGGCTGGGGATCTTCCTGCCCGATACCACTGAATGTCCCATTTTCAAGGTTGCCTCTTGTTCTCGCATCTATTTCTTAATCTCAAGTTAACTGTAACTAAAAAACAGGGCCGATGCACACAGAGGCCTCCTCCTGCCTGGAGGCTGGAAAGTTAACCAACACAAACAGTTTAAAATGGCAGGGTTTTGCATGGAATATAATTAATCTACTAAACCATTATCCACCTCTAAGCAGAAGTGCTGATTGCTTCATGATGATTTAAACCACAGTGACATTAGCTCCGCTGTTTTTTTTTTTTCTAATCATTATATACCCCATATTTTTCTGACTCTTCTTTGTATTTAGATTAATAACTATGTAATCACCTCATTAGTTTATTTAGATTGTGTCATTTTAAGAATTATTGTTTAGATCAGCCTTGTCCTTCCTGCCTACCCACGCCTTCCAAAATTAAGTAATATCTGAGGAAACCAATTAATTGCAACTCGACCGCTGTAATGGGGTCTGCTCTACAATGTGGCAACATCTAATGGAGTTTTAATTTCCCTGCGGTGAGTCAATATATGTTTAAAGAGAGAAGACTGTCAGGGCAAAGCAGAGCTCCAAGACACACACAAGGCTTCTTCAAAGTCTGACGAGCTTGGATGGGGCCTCTTGCTCTTTCATTGTGGGTAAAGTTCATATATGGTCATAGCTGGGGCATCAGAGACCACCCCAGGTTCCCCTGAAGGCTGAGGTTTCTTTTGGACTTGCAGAATAAGGAGAATATCCAGCCATTTCATGGCCCCTAAACAGCATCTTCTGACTTTGCAGGGGCCCTGGGTGTTAAAATGAGCTTGTCACCTACGGGAGGTGTCACAGCCCCTTTCCGAAACATGTTCCTCCTTAGAAAATGTGTATTTAACAGCCTTGGGTCAGTCATTCCTTGGGGAGTCCTTACCACAAACCAGATCCTATGGGAAATGGGCTGCACAAAGCCAAACCCAAGAAACTCTTCAAGGAATCTGCTGCATCTGCCTGACTCGGGACACGCAGTGGATCCAGACAGACAACAAAGTACAAGAAACAGAATTTTTGATGAGACTTTTCCATTCATTGGCTTGTCCAGAGGTTTTAGTGCAGCCACAAGGTGCAGGTGGAATTCCCAAGAGATGGAAGGCACGCCAATCCCTCTGGAACATGGTGAGATCTAGTTCTACCTTGTGGGGATCTTACGTATCTTTGAGTAGCTCAGCTTAGGGTACCGTTGACTAATGACTGCTTTGCCTGGTRAGCATTGACAAACTTTTAAAGGCAGCCTGCCGTTCCCCAGCTTCTGACAGTTTAAAAGCTTAGAAACAAAGCCACATTATGAGGCAACCAATTTCAGCAGCATCTGATTAACAAAAAGGAGGCCACAGCTACCTGACAGCAGCTGGTGGTTATTTTTTATTTCTAAAACAAACTGATGGCCTCAAACATTCATACAAGCTTTTTTTCGTCTTTTTTTTTCTTCTTTTTTTTTTTTTTTTTGTTTAAATGTCTCATTTCAAGGGTTTTCGGGCTTGTGTAGAGAAATAAAGTTTTGCAATTCCTCTCCTCGTAATAAGTCTGTCCAAAAATGATGTTGCTCATTGTGTTGAAAGATGGTTTCATTTTCTACTCAAAATTGGTATGAAAAATTTGCCTTGCCAAATGAACATTGTATACTGAACTTGTCAAATCCTCTCTCCTGACACAAATAAAAGATAACATTGGGTGGCAGCATGTAAAACAGCACTGACAAGACAGCTAGGATGGAAGCAAAGATATACATATTTTTCTCTTTTCCTTGGAATGGTAGGGAAAAGACCCAGGCGAGAGACTGCTGGTGTGTTACAACAAAAAATACATCATCTAAGCACTTCAGGAACCATTTCAGTGCTGGGTATAAGGGGAACCTAGCGGCTCCRTTTCTGATTAGCAAAACTGTGACAAGAGTCTCGACTTTTGCTAAGACCAAAGAGTGGCTGAATGGAAGGGACACTCAGGTAAAAGTTCACAACTGCTCTGAGCAGGCTGGAGCGACTCRCTAGACCACCATGGAAAATTATTTAAAGTATATTTAAAAATAAATAAGGTAATGATAGCGCTTTCATTAGATCTGCAGTCATACCATGTAAGTGATTTTTTTTTCCCATTAAAATTGTTGATTGAAGGCCGTTAGCTGTTTATCTGCCCAAAATTACATTTCTTGTCTCCTAGGGGTTGCCTCTGTTAAAAATCACAACAACTGCCTAGTTAGGAACAAGAAAAGACTCCTAAAACTGCAGTTTCGGGTGGGGGGGAGGAATACAAGCATGAAACACAGATTGCACCTTCAAATCCCCAATGGCATCACGCTTCTTTGTTCTGCTAAGAAAAATTAACCTCAATCTCGGCTCAAGGTCCCCCGATTGATTATCATAGTCATTTAAATACTGTAATCTCATTTTCAGCATCAGGGAAAGGGAGCGAAAAGAAGAAAAAGAGAAAGAGGTGGGGAAGCGAGGGGGAGCGAAAGAGAAAACAGAATAAATTATCTGACAAAAGGAAAAAGGGCCTTTCTGCTTACGGAGCCTATTTCAGATCCTTCCACTTGATTGGAAAAGTTGATGAAGTTTAAATGAAGCAGAATTAGAGGCTCAGGCCGCTGCGTATTGACAGGGGCCCACGGAAGAATGTGCAATTCAATAGGCMGGGTTTTCTGGGGAAAGCAGGGGCAAGGCCTAAATGGTATAATCTTCAATCAAATCTAACATCGGCACTGACAAGGCAGGGTAATGAGATAGGCCAGATCAGGCATGTTGGTTAAAGAAATTAATCCCTCTTGCCGCGCCGAGAGTTCAGCTTTGAAGCCTATTGTACGGCCCCCCGTCCCAGCCTATCTAAATGCTAAGTAAGCGCCAGCGCGGTCGGGACTGTGCTTTTCGGGGCCGCRGATAATCCGGGAGCAATTTTTTAGCTGCCTGATTACGGAGGCTGGGATGSAGCGAGGAAGCCCCTGGCAGAGGTGCTGGAAGGAAGCCCCTTCCTTGGGGCGGCTCMGTGCACATTAGGGCTCTCCCTACGGGCTGGGAATTCTCCTGGGAATTGTGGATAGGGRCATCATGGAGCTGATCCAAGAGGGCGATGCAAAGGGCTGTTGCAAACATCATTAAACTGATTTTGATTTTTTCAGACCGTTTTGCTCTTCCGTAATGSAAGCAGTATCTTCCCTAATGCATTTGGTTTGCTTTCCTTTTTTTCAGKTGGAAATTAAGCTATTTTAATCAAGTTCTATGTGTAAATTTTTTAGGCACAAAATACCACGCTGCCTTASTTTAAAAATCAGGTGTGAGCATATTTCCACTGATACTAAAGTTTTCTTAAAGGCTGCCCTAGGAAATTTAGTAATAGGGTTCCACTTCCACTTACCAATGTCACTTTAAATAAATTACATGTGAATAGAAAAGTTAGAGCRTAATTTGCTGCATTTTAAAGAGCATAAAAGGTTAAACAAAAGAAAATACCCTGAAAAAATGTAGAMGTTTTGTCTAATCTGTACAATGCAAGCAGCCGAGCAAGAACAAATTGATCCCTGCAAGGTGACAAAGGCTTCTCCAATACAATAATTAAGCACAAGAGCTGCTCTAAGAATTTGCATGGAAAGAAAGCTGCCTTTGGGGAAAGTGTGGCTAAAAACTTGCTGAAACGCGGAGCTGAAAACGTTGGTGTCTGTGATCACCACGAACAGGCAGCGTTTGCTCCGTGTCCTGCTACGTAACATTCAAGAGCTGATTTGGGGGGTAGAGGTTTGAAAGAAGCGTCGCTTTTTTGCTTTTCTGCCTGGTGCCTTCATGATGTCCCCAGTGCCCTGCAGTTCCTATCGAGCACCTCAGGTTTCCCGTTGCACTTCCAGAAAAGCAGTGATATTTCTTGTGGTGGATTGATAGGAGTATGAAGATGGGGAGGGCAGAAGCCCCCGATACTCTTGTGCTCCTGCCAGTTTTAGCTGGGTCCATGGTGCTGCTCTCAGAGTGCTCGGTGCTCCTGGGAACAGCTTGTGAACATGGGCGTGTTATTGGGTTCTTGGTTGAAATGGCAGAAAGGAATAAAGTTTGAAAGGAACCGCGAGGCTCTGTGAACTGCCTTGGAGCCTCGGGGACCGCGCAAACCTTCCCCTCTGTTTGACGGGGCTCTCCTTTCACACGGCTTCTTGGATTTGAGCTAGTCTGGAAATCATCTCTTGGCTTTAACAGGGTTTGGGACCTCTGCCGTGAGCTGCCATTGGTTCTTCCCCAAAGTTTCTTAAATCTTGCAGACAGTAGGGCCTGAGCCRCAGGTTCGTAATCAAAATTTATAGTCTGACACTGCTCCGGGTGAACTGTGGATAGTGCTGCTTCATTCTACCCACACACTCATTTGTGACCTTTCTTTTTTTTCTTTTTTCTTCTCCTCTATAAATTCTTCATTCCTTTAGTCTAATTTCTGATTTTATAGCACCAACAGCTCACATAGGAGGTTGCACGGATCTTCTCTGCTATGACAGCACTGCTGTTAGGGTCATACTAATGCAACAGTTTGGTCTGCTGGTTATTATTGTGCTGGCTGATTTTAATAATGCACTTTAAAATCAAAGGCCCTTTGAAGCTTTATTTCCACCGTATTAGACAAATAAACACAGGAGTTTTTCATGAACATAAAAGGCATTCACCTTGTAATGTTTCTGGGCTTATTAGTCTCACCGATTTGCATGGTTTTGTTCACATAAAGGATGAAAATGCCCCCTTGCTCCTTCCACACATCGCGTGCCGACGTTCGGGGCGAGCAACGATGACTGCCTGGCTGCTGCATCCCAGCTGTCGGGCTGCAGCGTCCTAAGTCCTGCCTTGCAGCAACCAGGAGAAAAACCCACTATTTTCACTCACGCAGAGTGTTTACTCGCTTCTTAGGAAAGCCTTATTTACTTCAGAGGTGTCTGTGCAAAATGCGGGAGGGCACTGCAGCTCGTGAGGAGTCTAATTTTTAGTGTACCAAATAATTCATTTAAAATCTTAAATGAGTTCATGCTGAGAAAGAAACCCTTAGAAGTCACAGCACTGGCAAGACAAAGCTCAGAACCAAATCTGATGATTATTTGACTAACCAGCCCTTCATTAGTTTCTTTCTCTAATGAATTATTGAGCTGTAGGGTATAGCTATTTCAGAACACTTTTTTTTTAAAAAAAAAACAACACTGGCCTTAGATTGCAAAAATATAATAGTAGTAGCAACATAATAATAATAGTAATAARCACACAAAATGCTGCATAAACACTAATTAATTCTCAGTGTCCCTGAGCAGCAAGCGCAGAAGGCAGAATGCTCAACACATGTAATGATTTGAGGTAAATAGTATAATTAACACCTAATAAAACACCATTTTCTTCCAAATAGAGTTTGCATTACTGTGGCTGCTCTCTTTCATGTCATAAGGGTTACCCACCTGCGACAGATGGGCTAAAATTTGAGCTTCCCTGAGCAAGTTTGAAGTGGATACCTTGATTCTAAGCAGCTGAAAGTGCCTACGGATTGGGACGAGGGCYGAGTTAATTAAATCAGCAAGTGAACACCTGAAAGGAGCTGCCCATGTGCTTGTGGCACTGTTTTGCTATGCTGGGCTGCTGCAAATACTCTCAGTGTGATGGGGGCTCTTGCTGGCTACTTTGGTCAGCACCAAATTGTCTTTAAAGCCTCATCTGCATGCTGAGAATTGTTTCAGAACAGAGAGATGGAGGAGGCTCTGGGAACTGTTCTGTTACTGAGTGCTTTGCATAAAGGTGTCCTCAGAGCAGGAGATGATCTTGCTCCTTTAGTCCTGCCTGTCACCYAGATGCCCTGTATGCTTTCTGGTGGCTTGTATGGCTGCTCTCGGGGCACTTAGTGATAAGTATGGTTTTATGGAAGTCTTCATCTTATTAATTCYTCCTGTTAGCAGTTCTTACATCAAGCAAAGATGTATGAGGATCACTGAGGTGGATGGCACATTCTGACTGAAAAAGCACTTGGTGAGCTGGGATCATAGTTCCAGTTCCATCCTGGCATCCTGCTATACCTGTGCTGTGAGTACTGAAGATGAGGGAATTTAGAGAGAAGATCTATTTTTTTTTTTTTTAAGCTGGGAGCTAAATAAAGACTTAAAGATTGAAAAGCATAGAAAAATGCCTGGCATCAATTGTCATGTAAATAAGCTGTTAAAGCAAATATGTCTGTTCTAATAGTTCTGAAAACTTCTGTTTGAACCTGGTTGCCCTGTTTGCAGTAGGGATGATGGATGGGACCTTCTGGCTGCCGCAGGACCTGCCTTGCAGGCGCTGCGAGGGGAATGTCCTTCCCTAGCCTCCAAAGTGCCCTTCGCCCTCTGAAGTGCTGCTGCTGAAACACCTTTCATTTCTAAGGTCGTAAGACTTGGGTTTGGCTCTGAATGYTGCCTGAATGCTGTTCAATCCTAAAGCTGTTCCATGCAGAGCAATTGCTGGATCTCCCTTTTTGCTTGTTCCCTCTACTTTCTTTAACAGGTAAGAACTTGCTTTTCTACATGGCTATCAAAGGGGCTGGGTGAGCTGTGATTTCTGCATCCACTGGGGATCTGTCCAATTATCAACTGGTGACACAGGGATGTTGGCAGGTATATGTCACACTTAATTATGGCATGCTGCTTGGAAGAAATTATGTGAGAGTAACCAAACTTCTGTGAGATGCTGCTGATCTGCAGTGAATTTCAGCTGTGCTGAGGGTTAAATGTAGTSGTGTCTTGTGCTTCCTACCTAGAGTTTGCTTATTCCTGTAAGGTAGAGTGGTTTTTTTTCTTAGTAAGTTTGTACTGAAAAGATGCTTTGCTAAGGCTTTTACTGATAAAAACAAACATGCTAAAAATGCTTTGCCAAGATTTTTTTACTGGCATCAGTAGATGAAATGCCTTATTCAGTTTATACTGCAGGCAAACAGATATTGATGAGCTAAATGAACTTACTGATTAATTAAGCTCCTCTATACTCTATTGGAGAATGACAGAATGTTCATGGCTCGGAAATATCCATGTGAAAAGACATTGCTTTTAATCTGGGCTGGTGGTGTGTGTGCACATGTGTCCCGGTGGATCGGGAAGACAGGACAGGGCTGSGCTTTGTGGAGGCAGGATGGGCAGCCAGAAACACAGACAGCTGGGCCATGGCCTTCACTTGAATATGGATGCTCTGTTTCCAGGATATGTGAGGGAAAAGGGTGAGGAAGAAGGGGATCATGCTGTTTGCTGCTGCAAGTTGGAATTTCCCTTGGCCAGATAGCAGAACRCCAGTGAGCCACAGAACCATGCCACGCTTTATAACTGCTCAGAAATCCCACTGCCRTATGCCCCCCAACAGTCATGTGGGGCCAAAACTCACTCCCTGGGGCAGATCAACCTGCACGAGCGACTCGAGGGGGAAACACTGTCAGTGGAGCTTAGGGACTGAGCAGCACCCGGCCCAGACAGACAAAACTCCCATTCAACTTGGTGTTATCCTGACGACTGTGCATAATCTACCTGCAATATGTACTCTTTAATGCAGGCGCAACCCTCCATGGGCTCATCTCCAGTTATATCGTGGTAGACCTAGAATTCACTGTGCTGACCAGTGACTTGCAACTCTTTTCCTACAGGGAAGTGAGYAGGATCTGCCCAACCTCTGCCATTAGATCTGTAGTTCATTTGAACAGCAGATAATGGCGCCTTTCTCCAATGTGAGCTTTTTAGGTTGCACAAAAACGTAGTTGCAGGTGCTTCTGAGAAAGATGGGAAGAGTTGTGATGGAGGGGGAGGATACTGAGCTGTGTCCCTGCGTCCTCCCCTCCTTCCCTGGCCCCCCAGTGCTGCAGCTACCCTCATTCCAGACAAGTTCATTTTGTTTTTCTTTTGCCTCCTAGGATAACTACAGAGTGAAATCTTGAGGTTTCATGAGGAAAAGAAGACACTGGATGTTGCAAAATCCAAATTTTCTGTTATGTTCAAAAGCTGAAGTTTTATGGCCAATTTCCAAGCCTGGTGGTGAGAGGGGAGATTATCAAGGGAACCCAAGACCTTAACTACGGCAGCTCGGGCTCAGCACCAGCAGTTTAAATGTCACTGCTGTGTGTTGTGAGGAAAAACAAGGAATTTGAGCAGAACCAGCTGCCCTCACAAGGAGAAGGGGAAAAAGTGCAGCTGGCCAAAACATTTGCTGTTTGCTTGAATGTCTCTTGCTCCAGCGAGGGTTGGCAGCAACTGAAGCTGCCTTTTCTCCTCCTCTCCCTGCTCAGAAGCAACAACTTCCTCCCTAGAGCCCTGGGGGAGGAACGGAATATTTATTTATTTATTTATTTATTTTGGATGAGGATTGCTGGGAATGAAAGAAGTGGTTAAAGCAAGAGCTATTCTACTAGTGCCATCCAGGGGACAGGAGCTGTAATTCACTCAGGAAGGGGACTCTAGGATAAAGAGCTGGCACTGGACAGGGTGTTCCCTTGTTTCTCATGCACAGCTTGCTGGAGCAGCAGAGGTTGACTGGGAGGAGGTGATAGATCCTAGAGGTCTCATCAAACAGAGCATGGCAAGTTCAGCAGTAGGCAGCCTGGGGCACAAGAAGAGTTTTGCCYGTGCAAAGGGACTGAAAGAAACCATGGCAGGAAAGGGCTTGTCCCAGTGTGACTATATTTAGTGGTACTCATGAAGCTTTATGGAGCCCAGCCAGTGTTCAGCTTAGCCATAAATCAAGAGGAATYGGTGAGACGGGAAGTGGCTTGTGAACTGAATCTGTGGCCTCTATGAAGTACTAATTCAGATTGTTAGCTTTTGCTGGATGTCTGAGTATCTCGTGTTTGCAAACTGGGGCTGTGGTATGGAAAACCCTTCCCAAATTTCTTACTGTGTCATTATCTGGGGCTACCAARTGTTTAACAGTGATAAAACACAAAGTTGTCTGAAAAGCAGGAAGGAGGAAAGACACTTTCTCTTTCACTGTCATATGAAYGAGTGAGCTGGGGCTGCCCCCTTATCACATAACAGGTTGTCCCTTGTCCTCACCCAGTTCAGAGCTGCTGGTGCACCCTGGGGACACTGTGCTTGGGGCAGGGGGRATGCATAAAGGAGGCCAGATGATCCTGTCTGTGTCCCAGGCTGGAGTGTGGGGGGGATCCTGGCCATGCCCTGGGCTGGAGGTGGGAGGGTGCTGCTTGTGTCCTGGGGTGGAGGTGGGGGCAGATCCTGGTTCTGTCCCCGTGTTGCCCCAGGCAGGGGGATGTGGAAGGGGATCCCAGGGCTGTCCCGCGTTGCTGGTGGCAGGGGCGGGCTGGGGGTCCTGCCCATGTCCTGGCAGGGAGCGTGTGCGGGGGCCGCGGCCCGGGCTCACCTTGGCGATGAGCGGGTTGCGTAGCATGCTGTCCCGCGCCACCCCCAGCCGCTCGTTCTCGCTGCCCGCCGCCACCTCGGACAGGACCGGGGGCCGCCGCCAGCGCGAGGGCTCCGCGCCGCCGCTGCCGGCCATGACGGGACGGGAACCGGGGCAGGATCCGGGGGCAGGAGGCAGCCCGGTAGTACCGCGCCCCCCCAACCCCGTCAACAACCGCCCGTCTCCTAGCAACGGCCACGCTCCTTAGGTCCGGCGCTTTGACAGATCCGGGCGAGAGCGCTTCCGCTGGGAAGAGCGGGCGGAGGTGGAACGGACAGACTTCGTTTATAGGGCGAGGGGGGACGGTATTGCGTGCGGACGCCGTGCGGAGCGCGTGTGGCGGCGAGGTGCGGGCGGGCGGCGGCCGTTACCAGGGCGGGGAGGGGCAGGGAAGGAGGCGGCCGTTACCTGAGATGGGGCGGTTGTTGCCCCGGGGGTGACCCGGAGGGCCGCGCTACCCCGAGGAGGGAGCGCCCAGAGGGGAGGTTGAGGGGGGAGGGGGAGGCAACGTGGCCCGCCTATCCCGCGGCCCCCGAAAGTCCCGAGCGGCTCCGGTGCCCCCCGCTGGCGCCCAGGGGAGATGGCGGCGCTGGACAGGGCCCCGGCCTGTCCCCACACCCGCAGCGGGTCTGGGCTGTTGTGCGAGGCTTCGTGTTTATCCCGAGAAGCTTCATGCGCAGGTTCTTTCCGCGGAGCTACCGCCGGGCTCTGGTCAGTGCTGGAAGCTGAGCTGGGATGTGGGAGTGCAGGTGTTGTGTTTGTTTGGCCTGGCTGTTGAATCGGGAATGTTCTGTGTCAGCCATGGAAAAGGGGCTGAAATTGCTTCCTGCTCTGCCAGACACTGTTGTTCTCTAGAGCAGATTTATCCCCGRTAACAGTTACTACAAACTAGCAGGYTGTGGCAGCGCCTGGACCGCTGCACAAAGGCAGAGCCGTTCAGAAGCTCCTGTTGGATAATTCAGCCATTAGGGGTGACTTATTTAAAGTTTCTGTATTGTTTTCATCCTGTTACTGCTTTAGTGCTGGAAGCAGGGTTGAATTTTGCTGGTCTGACGTTGCTTAAATATTCAAAGTCAGGCTAAATCATGTGGTTATTAAAGTGTATCTTTGTTTTTACAGGAAAGCAATTTAAGTCTGAATACAGCTGTGATGCACATCTGTTTGATGAAGAAGACATCGCTCTTACATAGTCACTTTCCAAAGTTAGCTGCACTGAAAAGCAAGTATATTTATGTTCTTTAGAAAATACTGGATAGCTCCAGGGTAGTTCTATATAAGCCTTTTTTTTCATTACCTTTTAACTGTGCATAACTGTGTCAGTAAGTTTTACCACGATTTACTGAAGTACTGTCCTTTTTCATGAAGGTCTGAAACTATAGCACTTCAGTAAAGCCCATATCTTTCGTTAAAGGTAAGAAAAAACATGACAAAAAAAGCAAGCGTAGATGATTTTCACGCTCGGGATTCTCTGAGGAAGAAAAAGAAAAAACAGAAGCACATTAAGAAACATGAAAGTGATGAAGGAGAAAGTGTGCAAAATGAAGAGCATAGCTATGAATCTGTATTCTGTTTTGAAGACCAAACTGAGCAGAGCAGTGCAGTTTGCAAAAAGAAAAAGAAGARGAGAAACAACAACAAGGGGGAGGAGGAGCAGCCTTTGTTAGATATCTTCTGTCCGGGGCTGGAAGATGAAATTAGTAACAAAACTGTAATGGATGTTTCTCTAAAGAAAAAGAAAAAAAAGAAGCGGAAGCATGATGATAGTGCAGATGTGTCCAGTGATATAATTTGTGTTGAAGTAAATCGAGATAATATTGAGAACTGTCAGGAAGATGAGACTGATTATGTTTATATAAAAAGGCCTGCTAAGAAGAAAAGAAAAGAAAAACCACCAGAAAAGGATTATGAGGAGGAGGCAACTGAGGTGACTGTCTTGGAAACGTGTGATGAAAATGATGATCAAAGATCAAAAAAGAAGAGAAAGAAGAAGAAGAAGAAGAAGAGAAAGCATGCTATCACCTCAGGAAAAAGCAGAAACACTGTGGTTAATCCATCAATCTTGTCATCTTCAGAACAAAATACAGAAGAGGAAGACACAGTGTTGGCTTTAGCTGCAGCAAACAGTTGTGTGACAATGGGCCAGGCATTCTGTGAAGATGATGACCCTAGTGCTTCTCCTGCCTCCATTGAAGAGCCTATGGAAGAAGCTGCTGAGCCTGCTGAAGAGGCTGATCATTCTCCTAGCAAAGCTCAAAGAAAAATAAGAAAGGTTAAACRTAGCGCAGTTGTTGAAGAAGACTCTTCAGAATCTGAGATAATGTAAGTTTGGGTTTTTTTCATATTTTATTAGGCACCCCGCAAATATGTTTAGATTCCCCTGAGTCCTAAACTTTTCTCTAGTCTGCATTGTGTGTATTAACCCCTCAAATAGCTTCCAAAAGCTACACTGTAAGTTGAGATACCATGCAGCCCATTTTGTGGAGCTAGATTCTAAGTTATCATGCTGAAATATAATGGAAGCTTTTGAGATTACCTGCAATTTTGAATTAAAAAATCTATCTTGCTATCTTYCTATTTGAAAATGAGATATAGGAAGAAGTCGTGTGCAAGCAATCCATGTTTAGTAAAAAAGGGGTTCCTAATTGTTGARCTTGATCTTTATCATGCTTTTTTACCAGATAATTAGTAAGCTGAAKTAAGAGACTTAAAATCCAGTGCGAACAAATGTTCATGTAAATAGTTCTTGGTGCTTTTACAGTGTCTAGAACTCATAACTTTACCAAGAATGATTTTTTTTTTTAATGAAAGAAATCGGATGTTTGAAAGTTACAAAGTGTCATTWCTTTCAGGTAAAATCTGTATGCAGAACTCCACTTACCTGTATGCCACTACATGTTGTGGTGACAGACCCAGAACATGAATTCAGTCATTTTTAAAATGTAATGAACTAAAACTGCTCCCTAATGAAAAATAATGTTAAAAATCTATCTTTTACCAATAATGACCACTAGCCAGAGACATGTGGAAAGTTTCTCTTGCTGCTGGTAGCAAGACACATTCTTTTCTATGTCTTATGTGTGACGGTTCTGTGGGAAAGTGGGATTTCTCGTAAGCCTGGCAAGCTTTTCAAATATTTAAATACCGAAATGTCATAACAAATGACACCTGTTTTAAAAGGCTGGAAATAAAAGGGGACCATGTGTGGAACAGAATTTGGTATTTATTAATGAACATGTTCATTCTTTTAATTGTGGAGATATTGTCAAAAATCTCTGTTTTAGAGCTCTAATAGTGTGGTGGTGCTATTATTGTTCTCAGGACAGCAGAACCTACAACATCAAATACAGAGGAAGAGCAGAATAATTCCTGTACTGAAAATGTAGCCCCAGATGAACTAGATGATGACGATGATGATGAYGACGATGGCCTGGACTCATCCACAGCCTTGGATTTGGATGCAGCAAAAGTAGAACTTGAAGAGTTTATCCCTCATGTGAGGGAAATGTCAGATAGTTCCATCAGAAAGATGGCTGGAAGAGACCTAACAAGGTTTAAACATTTTAAAAAGCAAGGTGAGCTGTCATAAAATGCTCTAGTGAGGKTGGTGTGTGAAGCTGTGATGATGTTTTGACCTAGGAGAAACAGCTTGTTTCTCTGTCATGTGTGGTGGGTAACAGTAGTTTGAATTACCTGGTGATAGTCATGTGAGCATAAAACAGTATTTTAATAGGCTCTCTTYCTGTATGTTTAATTTCAGTGGGCATATTTTTTTTTCTGCTTTATAGGATCTGTTTCTTCTATCACATTACATTAATTTATTTGTAAATCACCTCCTCCCAGCTTTTGTTTTGTCCCACTCTGGTTTGCTGTTTTTTTACTTTTTCAGTTCATTGAACTTTCATTATATGTTTGCCAGGAAGTTTTAATAAACTTGAAATACAATGCAGAAAAGATGGTATCTGGGGCATGAGTGKTTTTTTTGTTGGTTTTGTTTTGTCTCTTAAAAACTTTTTAAATATTTTTAGGTATTGCTATCAAGTTTGGCAGATTTTCACAGAAGGAAAATGATCAAATCAAGAAAAATGTTAAGGAGTTTTTATCACTTACTGGAATAGAGAATGCTGAAAAACTCCTATTTACCTCTAGATATCCGGAAGAAAGAGAAACTATAAATCGCCTAAAAGCAGAGTTTCTTTTCTGTGGGAAAATTGGTAAATATTCAGACATTCTCTTTAAAAAAAAAAAAAAAGGCCTTTTTGGTGTGAAAACGGGTTTTTAACAAAGAATCGTGTGTTTTCCAGCTGAGGGCATTCCACGACCCTGGAGACTTATATATTATCGAGCAAGGAAGATATTTGACCCAAATAATTACAAAGGGAGGTAAGCAGATAATAGCTCCTGAGGCTTAATGCTAGTCTGTGATGTCTATGTGTACTAAAAGATACAACTGAAGATCATCTCTTCTACTTATGCCAGTTCCAGTGATTTAATTGACACTTCACTTTTTCTGAGCAATCCTTATCAATTACTCTGTACTGAAGTGTGGCTTGAAAGGACAGTGATAGATGACATTTCAGGGYATGCTGTGTCTAAAATACTGCAGCATTTTGAGTTTGTAACTGAAGCTGTGCCATTTCTTCTACTAGGTATACTAAGGAGGAAAAAGAAAAATTAAAGAAGTACTATGCTATCCATGGCAATGACTGGAAGAAGATTTCTGAGATGATGTCCCGCTCAAATCTCTCGGTTGCTATGAAATACTCCGAAATCAAATCAGGCAAGTAATTTTAAGAACAAGGATTCCCTTTGTATATTGCAATTTGAGCAGTTACCGTGTTGTCTGCTTCATATTGGATGGGCTGAACTKACCCCCTTAAATCTCTGGGTTGCAGAAGAGTTTGTGGGAAGCATGTTAAGAACTTGTTCCAATAAATAAGAGGTTTAAAAAAAAAACCCTTGTTTCACTTTTTTTTTTCCCCTCTAGCCAGTTATGATAAATTCTGCCTTAGCTATGTAATTTTTCTCATCTTTTAATTTTAGCTATTAATTATGGTCCTTGGACTAAGGAAGAAACACAGAAGTTAATGCATGCAGTAGAGGATGTGATTAGGAAAAGATCAAAATTGGAAGCTGAGAAATCTTCATCAGAAAAGTCACGTAGAAATCTCTCAATTGACCGTGAAAAGCTCTACCAGAAATTACCATGGACTGAGATTGAAACTAAAGTGGGAACTAGATATTGGAGGCAATGTAAACAGAAGTGGTAAGGTCTTGCACTGGATTTAAATATCAGAATGTGTTTGGGATAATATTGTCTAACTTTTTTTTTGTATAACTGGTTGTGCCATGATGTTTGCAAGTAAAACTGTTAAGAGGTGGTAGAGTACAGAACAGGTGGTTGCAAATGTATCTCTGTCAGAGACAAATAACTTGGCTAGGGTTGGTTGGCTATTTTCTCCTTGCTGTGATCTTGACTGGCATCTTTGTGGCAGCAGTGCCACCTCCACCTTTAAGTTTCTTTTTTTTGATGCTTCAAATTTCTTGGGTAAAACAAACATATGTTTTTGTCTGTTTTCAAAGGAATTCAATTTTAACAAGCAAGATGACCAAAGGGCAGCAGTTATACAAGGGGACCAAAGGATTACAGGCCAAAATCAATCTGATTAAAAGGTATCTTTCAAAGTTGATGTGATGCTTTGTCTCATAGGTTCATAAAAGCTTACTGTTTGAGARAGACATGCAATGTAGTTTTATACTGATTTCACAGATGCTTTCTTCATGACAAAATGTATTGTAACTTTTGACTGGGTTGAGATGTCAATATTATTTGCATTTGCAAATCTGCAAATTTCTCCTGTATTACATTCTCAGGTTGTATGCAATGAAAGTGGAGGATGCTAATGAAGTCAACTGGGAAGAACTCAGTAATGCTATTGGGTAAAMACTTTCTACTTCTTTTCCTTTAGACACAATACATTATTGAGACAACCTGCCTTAAACTCTGTAAGGGAGTCCATATGTCTAAGCACTTGCAGTTATGGAAAATGTAACTTAGTTTGGTAACCACAGTTGTGGTTACCTTACATAGTACTGAACAATGAACCATACCCATCAATGCTGAAATAGTTGTAACCACTTCTTGAAATCTTTATGGTCTTCCTAGGGTTTCCTACGTATAAGAACTGGTAGGTACTCTGTGCTAAAGTCTTTTATTGAAGACTTTTCCAAGTATTAGTCAACAAATAGCAAAAGGAATAATTATTGGAATGTGGAATGTAAGTCTTCTTCTGACTGAAATTAATGTTGAATATGAAATTACTGATATTGCCAATGCTGTGCTTTTATGAACAGCACATTTTTCACAGTCTGCTAAAAACTAGCAGATTTCATGACTGGAATTATTCTGATAAATGAATAACTGATTAGTATGGAAATCTTAAAACAGGTTGTACCCACTAATTCTTTGAACACTTCTTCTSTTTTCAGAGATGTTCCTAGAGCCTATGTTCAAGCCAAATTTTACAAACTAAAGGTCTCCTGTGTCCCTCTTTGGCAAAGAAAGACTTTTACTGGTCAGTATCCAGATATTTTTATGCATTCCTTCAAGAGAGATTTTTGTTTATATCCTAAGTGGATWAATATACTGTTTAGCTTTAAGTAAAGTGGCTAAATCCACAAACTTTATACCTATTTTACTGAACATTTTCTTGTTGTGGCTTTTTTTTTTTCCTTTCTCTGTATTTTAATCAAAACAGAAAGGGTTGGGTTGAAGGTCAAAATGACTAACTGTAGTGAGAAACGTTTTTCTTTCTGAAGAGGCCAAGATTCACTTAAGAATACTTTTTTTTTTTTTTCCCCCCTCAAGAAATTATTGATTATCTTTATGACAAGAAACTTCCAGAACTTGAAGAAAAGTTGCAAAAAAAGCAGAAACACCTTGGTTCTGATAGTCCATCGACCAGTCAACAGAAAAAGGTTTTCCGGCTCAGTGAAATTTTTGACTCCACTGAAGACAGTGATAATTGATGGCCTTAACAACTCCTAGATTGTATCTCTAAGATGTCAAACAGACCTGAATGAAATTGGACACAGATCAACAACTGCAGGTATCCAGACTTTGAAATAATAGAAGAAGCAAAACTAGGCATGCCTGCTTTTCTTGTTTCATATTGAAGACTGAGGTAAATATATMTCTTATACTGCCTTTTATTGCTGGGAATGTCTTTGTTTTAGCTTCTTTTTTTTTAAAGAATTCTTGGTGTTTTCCCCAAGACTCAAGAAAAGGTGTCTATTTGGCCTTTTGTGTTCTGTGGAGTTGGAAACTGCTGTTTACCTTTTACGTGTCCATTTGGTTTTCAGCACTTTAAAAAGATTTAAATCCTTTTTTCTTTTTTTAAGAAAAAAAATGCTTTGTCAGGAAGAAGGCTATCTTGCTTTTATATGTCTCTTTAAAAAAAAGTATATGTTTTGAGGAGAAACAGCACAACCATTACTTTTTTCCTACAGATGCTCTGTTTTTAAGAAAGGTGATTCCCATTTTTGGATAGAGTTGCTCTTTTTTCAGTTCTTCCAAGGAAAAACTTACTAATTATAAAKTGTTTTGCAAACTAGAATGATGCTTTTAGAAGGTTTTCTTTAATATTTGGAATACAGAAGGAAAATGGACAGAATATATTTTTAATTATGCTGAGGATGAGTTTCTACATTTTAATATGGAAACTAAGTGATAAGGTGGAAATTGTACTCCTCTTTGTATGATGTTTTTAAACTTTTGCCTAGAGTAATTATTTGTAAATTGAGAGTGTGAATGTAAAAATAATCTTTCTGTGCATGTAAAGTATTTGTTGAGCTTGTTTCTATTTCCTATAAAGTTGCAATAGAAAGCAATCCMCAAAGAGTGGAGTTTGTGATGTTTCTTATTCCTTATCTAGATCAGTAAAATGTCTTTCACTTAATTGCTGTAGAAAATGGAGAAGGGAGAGGCTTTGAGAGTCATTTACAGGCACCCTTACCAGGGAGCAGAGCCCTGCCCCAGAGAGGGGTGTGTAYTTATTATTTTAAGGCTCATTTCCTTAGCCCTGAGGGCTCTGCACTGGCATGCTTTGTGTAGCAGGCTCCATGATGAATATGAGCACCACAGCTCCTTCACGCCCCGAAACTTCTGCCAGATCCCCTGAAACACTGAGTCTAACAAAGCTGTACCTACAAGCGTGTTCAGTAGAAGGGCCTGAAGGGTGTTACGAAAATGATTCCTGACTGTGGAGAGAGCCCTGCTACAGCACCAGTGTGAGAATTGTTGCATGGCCAGCTCCACGAGCGCCTCCYCTTCCTCTCCCCTTCTCTTTCTGCTCCTGCCCTCACTCTGTACTTGAGGTGAGGGGCAGGAGGCCAAGACTGCAGCTGCCACCCCCAGAGGCAGCAGCTCCCTGCAATCTGAATAAAATTTCCCCTCAAGCATTTTTATGTGTGCCAGAAGAGGAGCAGGAGAGCGCTATTTTAATATTAAAATTATTTATTTCCAGGCTTGGGGTAGCCCTTCTGCTGCTGTTGGGCTGCTTGCTTGCCCTTCACCTCTCTCCTATCCCCAACCTTCATAGCCCCCACGTAACTCTCTCCTCGGCCCATCCCTGCGTGCCTCAGTTTCCCCACCATGTCCTCCTTGCCGCGCGAGGCTCCTGCCCCTTTAAGACCCGCCCTCGCGCCTGCCCCTTTAAGGCCCCTCCCAACCCGACCGTGTGGGTGGGGCCTCCCGGCGCAGCAAAGCGGCCGCCTCCGCCCTCCCGCCCTCCCCGGAAGCGAGCTAGGCGCCGCTTCCGCCGCCGCAGCGGAAGCGAGGGGAGGCGCGGCCTGAGGCGGAGCCCATGGCGGGGCGGTAGCGGCGGGAGGTGCGCGGGGAGCAGCCGCCCGCCCTGCCCTTCCGGGCCCTCGGCCCCGCGCTCCGCCGCTCACCCGCCCCGGCGGAGGGTGGGTTCCGCCGGGTACGGCGCCGCACTCTCGATTTTCTTTTCCCGGAGCGGGCGGTTTCTGCCTCTCAAAGGGCCTCGGGCTGCKCCCGCCGCCGGCGGCTCCGCGCGGGGCCGCGGCTGTCGCGTGCGCTCCGTTAAACGACCTCGGGGCTCGCTGCACGTGRGGGAGGTCGCACCTCGCCGCGGCCCTGCAGCCTGAGGGACGCGCCGGTTTTGGGTACAAAACCGCGGGAAACGCATCATTTAAGTAAATAACTGAGCTCAAGGTRAAGGTAAACCACGTTAACTTAAACRCCTGTAAAAGCCYTGCTGGGTTTTTCTCSTTGTTGATTTGTTGTTGCGGGGGAGCTGAACCCGGCGCTCGGTGTGTCCCCCAGCGCTCCGGAACGCGCTTGGTTACCGGCGCCCGCGCTCTTGGTGCTGTTGGTTCGCTGGCTGCGCTCTCCTGGACCAGGCATGGCTGGCTGAAGGCGTCAACCCTGTGCACCAGCACCGGGACRGCGCGGTTGGTGTCCCCACCATGTGACCCCAGACACCTGCACAGCAGATCGCTTCATTTGCCAAAGGTAAATTTATTTGTGCTCTGTGTGTTTGTACACACAGTTTTGCTTTATAGCTACTTTCCGTCTTGCCTCGCTGATCCAGAGCACCGAGCAGTTACTGTCGTTCATTTTCTGTGGAMCAGATGCTCACCTGAGTTCTTCCAGGTGTTAGGATCTGATATTGCATTGTTGCTGCTTGCAGAAGGTATTTTGGTTTTAGAAGTGGGAGGATCAGAAAGCTATTGCGACCAGCTGTCCCACTGAAATAGTAAAAATAGGAAAGTTTGGAATGGATGCTCAATACTRTTGACAACAGAGATTTGCTGACCTGTAGATTTTAAGAGAAGATTGAGGAAAAATGCTCATTGAGTTTTGTCAGCATTAGGCCTCGATGCTTACCAGGTAGAAACCAAAAGCACTTAATAAAATCTTTACCTCTGTGGTTGTTGGAGGTATGCTTAAGTCTGGACGTGGAATTTTTTTGGTAGGTAAAGTGGGTTTTCAAACATTGTGATTATGTAGCCTGCAAATTACATGTGAATTCTTTTCAAGACTTCTTAATATTCTTACTTCAAGTCCTTTTTCTGTAATTTTTATGTAGATACTTTAATTAAGTTTCTCTGTTTACTTGCATGCATCTGTGCAATAAAAAGAGCATATGCATGCATGTCAAAAATGGATACAGTTGAGAATTAGATGCTCCTGTGGCCGAGATGAAATAACTTTGGCCACTTTTAGCCTTAGGAGTTCTGTTGTTCCCTCCTCTCTCTAAAGAATGAGCACATGTCGATGGTGCACGCCTAGTGGTACTGATACCACCGAGTTCCTGAAGAACTATGCTTCCAAGCGACTGTCCCAGGAAGAACTTGAAGGATCCAACGATGATCTCTCTTACTGCYTGGAGTGCGTGGTTGAATACCACAGAGCGCGGGAGAAATTGCCAGGCTTGCACGAGGTAAATAAATTGCCAAGCCTGCACAAGGCTTTCATTTTCCATTCTTGGTTTTCTCTTATATTTGAATGTCAAAGAGCTTTCACTCTTGCCCTTTGCCGAAGTTGAATATCCTATGAAAACTTGGTCTGGCTTTGGCGAGAAAGGAACTTTTCCTTGGGGCTGAGTTTTATTGCCTTAAAACAAGATATTTATTTCTTTATTATGTGGGTATRTGTTGAGTTGCAGAGAGCCTAGAATAAAACAAGAAATCCCTTTTATGTATATTCAGGTGTTTGAAAACTGAAATAGTAATAGGAAGATGCTGACTAGACATTGAAGCTTGAATTTTGTTCATGCTGGGATGGATTTAGTTCTGAAAAAAGCAGCAGACCCTAACAAATAACTGCTGCATTTTGTAACACATTTGCTTCCTTTTTCTTTGTTCAGTTTTGTGGTTTTTCGTTGACTTACTTTCAGTTTTCATTCTCAGTTTTCTGTTATGCTTCACTGTCACAACTGTGATCCTGCAGACATATGAGACTGATTTAAAACTTTTATAATAAGCCTATTGCAGTTCTTCATTTAGTAGCATCTAGTTTGATATTTTGGAAAGCTTATTTCACGCATTTCTGTACAACTCTCTATGTATATACATAAATGAATGTTCATAGCTGATTGACCTTACTACTGATGTATAAAAGGTCACTTATTAAATTGCTCAGACTTTGCTAAAAGTCCAAAGAGAGAAATAGATACCTCTGGAGGGCAACTCATCCTATCTGAGTAGAGATTAGAAATAATTGGAGTGAATTGACTGCTGAAGGTGCCTTTYTGTCCTTGTTGAATATTGGAAATAACCTAGATTTCTAATTAAAKTTTGGAACAATTACTCAGCAACTCACTGTGTTTGCCTTTCTGCATTCTTGCTCTTCCACTAAAATGCTGCAAAAGAGATGAGAAAATGAGTTTTTAAAATCTCTTTGAAAATTGTTAATTCCAATAATAATGACTGAAGCTCTCTGAATACTTAACAGAGACACAAAAACATGTCCAGTGCAAGTGTCACTCCCCGCCACGCAATCATTTTATAACCTTAAATCTTAGGTTCTGAAGTAAAAGCTCTGTGATTAGCACTATGTGAATTCCATGTAGACCATTAATGTTTTATATCATGCTGGGGCAGGAGGAAAAAAACTTACCAAAATTAAATTTTAAGTTTTGAAAKTCAAGGTTTCTGTCTATGATAACAAATGTCCTTCAACTCTTCACAGATCTCTGTTGATTTGCTGTATTTCCCCCCTGAATAGGTCCTATGGGAGATGGAAACTTCCCGGCTCATTGCCCGCATTGAGAAATCCACGAAGGAAGAAGTTGGAGAGGATGATGAATTGTTTATCGTGGATGAGAATGGGGACACACAACTGTCTGGTTATGTAGACCCAGATTTTGAGAATAACTTGCGAGTGCCCCTTTTAGAAATACTGAAGTATCCCTATCTGCTACTGCATGAGAAAGTCAGTAAGTATTTTGGTATTGTTTCTGCAGCAGAAGCAAAAATAACAGTTGCTATAATAAAACCAGTATTTTTCTTTGACACTAAATAGATTGAYTTATGACTATATGAGTTAGTCTGTGCTATACTTGCCTTTTCTTCTAGGTGAGCTTTGTGTAGAAGTGCTCTGTAGAATGGAACAAGGTCAAAACTCCTTTCAAGTCTTTGAGAAATGTCCAGGAATTTATGTCTTCTTGGTACACCCAAATGAAGTGGTAGGTTACATTTTCTGTAATCGGAAGCCTTCCTGCCTTTTAGATGTGATCTGTTTTGAGAATTTGATGATCTGTCTTGTGTGTTTTTTGCACTGTAGGTAAAATATTCTGTGTTTGTTTTAAAATCAAATGTCTGTAATGGAGGTACTTGGTGCAGAATTATGCCATCCTGTTTTTTATCTCTTCTTCTTTTCCTGTTCTTTCTCCAATCTTAGAAGCTTTTATCATTTATTAATACTCAAAACCTTGCAAAGTGCAAAGGATGGATTTGGGATTATCTCCAGTTTAAATGTATGTAGTGAGAATAGTGTAGTTGGCTGAAAGAACTTCCTTTAAAATTCACCATAGTCAAGTGATATATGGGTTTGTAATTATCAGGAATCATTTTTATTTTAAGTGGATTTATGGTGGGACAAATGAAGGCTACAGAGTATTTTGGCCTGTGTCTGAGCTAGTGTTCATGTTARTGCAGATTAGTTATTTTAGCAATGCATCTCAGTTATTTTAGCAATGATGTGATTTAGTAGCACTGATCATATAGCATGGACTTTTTTTTCTCTTTTCGCTGATATTTGATACTTTTGTTGTTGTTGCTSTTGTTTTAATCTGCAGATTCGTCGATGGGCCATCCTAACAGCAAGGAACTTGGGAAAGGTTGACAGGGATGATTACTATGACTTGCAGGAAGTGCTGACATGCTTGTTTAAAGTTATTGAGTTGGGGCTTTTTGACAACCCAGATATTTATAGTAGTTCACTGATTGAAAAGGGTAAACTCATCCTTCTGCCATCTCATTTATATGATACTACCAACTACAAGAACTACTGGCTAGGTGAGTGCTTATGATCAGAAATTATCTTGTACCTGTGATCTCCTCTCATGAGCACTTCTTTCAAGAGAAAGTTTTACTATGTAGCTAGATGCTGTTTCCTCCGTATGGATGTCAAATAGAAAACCTGAACATTGCACGCAGCAGTAGTAACTTAATTAGTTGCAGTTCGGTTTTCTACTGATGATCATTGGTCAGGTGATTTCTGGATGTGGTGTTTGAAAAGTGATTCTTGATTTGATGAGACTAGAGACTAAACAAACTTTCACAAGTGTAAGAGCAGTTTGCTTTTTTCCCTCTGTGTGTAGGTATTTGTATGTTATTAACAGTGCTGGAAGAACAAGCTATGGATTCCTTGTTGCTGGGTCCTGACAAACAGAATGATTTCATGCAGTCTATACTTAACACCATGGAAAAAGAAGCAGATGGTAACTATTTTTTTTCTACTGAGATTACAATAGTTCATAGTCTGTCTTTCATCTTTATAATTTTGTTTACATTCRTTATCATTTTCTAAAGAGCTTATTTAGTTGAGTGAATTTGCAGCATTGAAATGCTGAGGTGCTTGAAGACTTATTTGTTGTTTTGAAAGATGGCAAGGTGGGGAGGAAGTGTCCTTTTTATTAAAATATAGAGGTAGAATTTGGAGCCCTAAAACAAGGAAACTCCTTGCTTTGACTTGGAAAGCATTAGGGATGCTTAGCTGGGTTCCTATTGCTTTCAGACTGCAATAAGCAGCACTGTCTGTACATATAAGTATTTTTCTTCTATTTGTTGTTTTTTTTCTTCTGAATTAAAAATATAGCTGCAACTTAATTATCTCTATTAATACTGAAAAAGAAAAAAAATCAATGAAAACGGGTTTATATCAACTTTCTGTAAGAATGTGCAGGACTTTTGGTGTTTCAACTCTGCCCTGTATTGCTGTTATGTTTCAGATGATTCTACTGACCCCTTCTGGCCTGCACTGCATTGTTTCATGGTTATTTTGGATCAGCTCGGATCTAAAGTTTGGGGTCAGCTTATTGATCCCATCCAAGCCTTTCAAACCATTATCAACAGTGTGAGCTACAAYAATGAACTAAAAAATATACGCGATAGCTTTAAGAGGTCAGTTGTATCTTTAAAAGATTGGAAATGTTTTAAGTCTTTAGTATCTGGTAATATAGYAGCTCTGATCTTGTTTTCTTGCTCAGTGTTGTTTTGTGTCGGTAGAGGGAAAACATCAGCAAGAAAAATCAAATGTTGCCAACTTGAGTCRATGAAATGCTGAAGTATGTCCTCTAAAATTGTGAAATTTTAAAACCACTAACTTCTTTTGACAACCTGACATYTCTTATGATTTTCAGGATTTTTTTTCTGAACCAGGAAGGCTGCTAATTGTTTAATTTTTGCTGGAATTGTTCTAAGTGTTTTTTCTATTTAACCAGTCAAAAAGAAGACATAGGTCCTTTTTACCTGAAGGAATTTTTTGCTCCTTTATGATAAATTTTACTAGGTGTATTTTGTTACTGACAACTTCTAATAGTTACATGTTTCAATATTGGGGAAAAATTAGATGTCTATGCTGATTAGTTGTCTTATTGTTTGARTAATTTGTGTGAGGTCTATAATGATCTGTATTTTTCACTTTAGGACTAAATGTGAACCACAGTCAGATTGTGATGATGAAATGATTACTTGCAGTCAGATTGTATATAATTACAATACAGAAAARCCCCAAAAGGTATTTAAAGTACATTCTTTACTTTTTGAATTCATTCTCAAATGAAACTGTTCAGTTACATCACATGTAAATATGAAAAGGAAGTTACTCTGTTTCTACAAGGACATTTTAATACGTTTTAAATAAGAACTATTAAGCTGTAAGCAGCAGCTAATATATAGTCATTSTATGCAGTAAAATTTGTGAAATTGAGAGGAGCAGTATTAAAGCGCTAAAATTGATAGTAAGATTGAAAAAAAGGTTCATACCTCAAAGGACTCTGAATTCACTTTTAAAAAGTCCAGTGTATTTAATTATTTATTACTTTTTGCTTTAATTTATTGACTATGGAGTAATGAAGTATAAATTTGTGTACTTTTAAATATTAAAACTTTAAAATGTCTTTTAAAGGAGACATTGCTCAACTTTTTTGTAGGTTCTTCTTCACCAAATTAGTTCTTTTTGCGTGTGCTGGAGTTCCATCTTTAATAGTCTTTTATTTTTTTTTTGAGATAAAGTAACATTTCTGGCTAGAAAACGCTGGCAGATCGAACTGTGCAGATACGAATGAGGAGAATGACACGTGGTGAATTTGTTTTTCAGGATACTGGATGGAAAACTGCTATTTGTCCAGACTATTGCCCCAACATGTATGAAGAAATGCAAACGCTGGCTAACATGCTGCAGTCTGATATTGGCAGAGATATGCGTGTGCATCACAGCACATTTCTGTGGTTCATCCCTTTTGTTCAGTCACTTATGGACCTCAAGAACTTGGGTGTGGAATATATAGTAGAAGTCATTCACTATCTCTGCTCAGAAATCGGGGCTATTCTCAATGAAAAAATCCAGCAGTGTGACAAAGTCTCTGAATTTTTTGTCCTGATCTTGGTGTCAATTATTGAGCTTCACAGAAATAAGAAATGCCTGCATTTGCTGTGGGTTAGCTCACAAGAATGGGTGGAAGCAGTGGTGAGGTGTGCTAAGCTCCCAGCCATCGCGTTCACACGGTGCACTGAAAAAGCATCTGGAAACTATCCGAGAGTTTCCTCATYGTCGCAGACTTCTCACTCTGTGCAGCATGCTTGCGTGCAATTGATACGCAGCCTTCTTAGAGAAGGTTATCAAATTGGTCAGAATGCTCTTTGCAAGAAATACCTAGACAAGCTCAATCTTCTTCTGCGCGGAAATCTATCCCGAGATCAGCAGCCAAGCATCCAGGAAACCCAGGAATTACAATTGTGCTTAAAGAAGGTTATAAGAAGTATAAGGGACAGAGCAATGAATACCTCTGTGCCTGCAGAAAACAATGCAAACTCTACAACTTTGCCCACCCTTTGTATAAAGCAAGAGAAGAGAACACATGATGATGAATGTAAAATGAGTGTATCTAGCAGGGATGAACTTTATTCGCCTTTTTCTTTTATATCAAAAGGAGTCGGAGATGGTTGTCAGGAGAACCCTTTCCCTAGAAGAAATGATGCTTGGGAAGAGGAAAGCAGAGATGCACCTAAAWCTTCAAGATATATCACTGAAAGGCATCTTGTGGATATGTATATTAAAAAGGAACCTGTTGAAATGGCAGCACAGGGATATGATTGCCTGCAGAACTCTTGGACGACAAAAATGTGTGGGGAAGTTCAGAAAAATATGGATGATCACCCTGTGTCAGGCAATAGCAACAAGAGTAATTGGTCCTTTTCCAATTTTAAAAGGAGGAGAGAGCTGGAAAATAAATACGAAATAGACCCCATGACATCCAAGTATCTTGTTGCTCAGACCTCCAGTGATTCTCCAGAACGTGCTCGTAGCTCAGACGAGAAGGAAAGCAACTTGTCTCCTGATTCTTCCTCAAAATTTAAAATAGATGCAGACAAACTCATGAATGTGAAACAGAAGATGCTAAGAACTGATTGGACCTCAAAACTATCGCATCTGGTGAAGCAACCCAACTTGCAGAACAGTTGTATGTCAGTGAGTGCCTCAAAAGCCGAAGCAGACCAACTTCAGCAGTGCTCTGGCAGTACATGTACAAGCAGAGATCATTATGGACRGCAAGGAGTGAGTACTGTGTGTGAAAATGAAGTCTCTGTTAGTTCTCAAGCTTCCAGGAGCTTTGAAAACAAGCAGGAGGAGAACATGAACCAGGACCAGGAACAGCCTGATTTAAGCAACTTCATTAAGGAGGACTGTAAAGGTCAAAATTTTAGAACTCTCCATATAGATAAAACTTCATCAAGAGGCCATGTTCCATTTAGCTTTGAAGATAAGAGTGGTGTGTCTAATACTGCTCTTCAGGTCATTCCACTCTCTATGAAGTGTGAACCAAGTGACGGATCAGTAGTTTCAAAATATTTTAAGAAAGAAAACTGTTTAGTGGGGGAAAGTGKTGAGGATTTTGCGAGGATGGCTTCTGGAGACAGCGTCTTAACAGACTCTGAGATTGATAGAGACCTCAGTAAATTATCTTTAGCTGCGTATGCCAAGAGTGTCAATTTTTCCATGGATTCAAACCAAGAAAGTTCAGTAGATCATAACAGATGTGACATTAAAAGGAAAGTGAAAGGTGCTGTAAGATTATCCAGCAGTGTCCAGAGCAGCAAGTCTCCCTGTGGTGTAGATTGTCTTGACAATCAGATCATTATCATTTCCGACTCCTCTGATGGAGAAGAAAATGTGCCTCTTGACAAACAAACAAAAAAAGCAAATGAAGTTGAGGGTCCAGAAGAAAAGACTTTAACACCCAGCTGTATTTCCAAGAGTGAGATGGAAAAAGAATTGAAGATGCCCAGCTCTCCCTTGTTCAATGAAGAATGTGGCTCTCAGTACTTTGAGTTTGAAACAGAAGAAGAAGTCTTCTCGGTTTGGCAAGATACTCAGCTCTATGCTATGGAAGACACTCAAGAATATAAAACGGATCGTGTTGCAACATCGATTGGTAGCAGTGAYTCGGATAACATACCGAGGGATTACACAAATGAGTGGGGTTATGATACAGATTACATAAGTGATGATACCATTGAAAAAGAAGCAAGCAAGGTGGAAAAGCAGGTAGAGAATCTTGCTCATCAGAAGGAAGCTGCTAATACAGAAGAAGCATCTAGTTCAACCTTACAAGACTCTATTAGTAAGGGAAATGAGAAAGAAAAACTAGAGAATTCTACAGACAAAAGTGCTGTTGCTAAAGACCTCATCCTGAACACAGARTTGACTGAACCCAGAGCATCTACATCTAACTTATCGCTAGCTTCAAAGCTGGCCATTAAGAAAAACAGCGTGAGCCCACGGATAAACTTAGCAAAATCTAAGGTGTTGAGAACTGTGCAAATAAGTCCTAAAAGAACTCTCCTTAAAACTGCAAAAAGTAAAAAACTTKCTCAAAATACCTCAAAAACCTCTCAACCTGGGCGATTGACACCTGCTGTGGTTCCTCCAAGGAAAATTCGGCAGTGTCCTGCCCCAACATCGACCGCAGAGAAACTTGGGCTGAAGAAGGCGCCCCGCAAAGCGTTCGAATTGTCTCAGCGCTCTTTGGAGAGCGTGGCTCAATTGCGGAGCTATGGTAAAGCTGCTGGGAAGGTTGGAACTGCACAGAGACAGAGGACTAAATTAATTACACCCCAGACTTTGTCAGTAAAAAATAACAAGAAAATGTTAGCCTGCCAAGATCTTCAATTTTTAAGGCAGACACGGCCCAAACAAAGTGTCAGAGGGAAAAATCTTTCAGGAAGTTCTGACAGCAGAAGCAAAAAGGCTAGCAAAGTGACTGCAAAATCTGCGGAACAAAAGCCTAAAGGTTTTGGCTTGACATCTGTAGAAGGGGGCGTTGAAAACCAAGGGAGAAGAAAAATGGAGCAGRCTTTTGGTCCCTCAACCAGTAGGAGAAATMCAAGCGGAGATGTCTCTCTGGAGAAGGAGGGTATCCAGACTGCACAGGTCTCTAAAACACCTGTTTTTTCAGACTCAGACAGAAAAATGATGGAAAACAGCGCCATGATTTCTCCTGTGCCTATGGATGTGTCTCTCTRTTCCGCTGCAGCTGCTGAAGATGATAAAGATAACTCTTCAGAGAGAGGTGTTGTCCAGTCTAGTTTTGAGAGTTCAAATTCAAAAGAAAATTTGTGTAAATCAAATGACAAAAGCGGTGGTGGTGATGACGACGATGATGATGATGATTTATTTTTAACTCAGTTAGATCCTGTGGATATGGAATTATGTTCCCAAGAAGAAAATGATGGAGAAATTACTATACCTAGTAAACCAATGGAAATAGATGCTGCTGAAAACCTTGAGCAGAACAAGCCCTTGAATATTGTGAAATGTAAGCACGAAGGTTGTGTGGAAGAAGTGGAAAGAATAGGGGAGTATTGCAGTAAGCATTCAGCTGCCGAATCAGAGAAAGATAATTTGTTTGTCAAGCCTTTGTTGCCACCCTCTAAAAYGAGAAAGCCTTCCACTACCAAAATATTTAGCTCGGTAAGTTCTTCAAGGAATGCAGCCTTCAGCAAGGATCTTGAAGATGTTAAAAAACCACCACCATCTTCAAAAAGCAAAGTGAATGCAGAGAAACCTGTAGTATTCAGACCACCACCTGTAAAGGCTGTATCATCGGGAAATCAAGTATTCAAGATCCCAAGTTTCAGTAATATTCCTAAGTCCTGTGTTTCCAGTAATGTTCTCCAGCCACAAAATATACAGAATGCTTCAAATATTCCCAGGCGACCTGTCAGAGAGGAATATTCTTCCTTCCTTGGAGCTCAGCAGCGTGATCATAGCATTTTGGTTAAAGAAGTCCTAAAGTGGACTTATGAAATGTTTGCAAACTTCAGGAAGTATGGACCTCCGGATAGTCTCCTGCAGTCTGTAGTGGTCTCTGTTCCCATCAACTTTCAGGGATACGATGACTATTTTCATACATTTTTCCCCTTGATGATGCTAAATGCCTTTGAAACAGTAAGTACCTACCTCCTGTTTAGTTTGCTTTTCTTCAACACTAGTTAATTTTAGAGTTTAAAATTGCATTGCGTAGAGCTGTTTAAATTCTGAAAAGGATCCAGGATGTATTGCTTCAAGCTATTTTAATAGATCCTCTCTGGGAGAGGACTCTATTCCCTCAGTTAACGGCTGTATGCTTTAAAGTTCTGTCGTTGCCTCTGTTTTCCAGTAGAAATATGGTAAAAAGACTATTGTTGATATTTTTAMAGCACAAGGGAAGAGAGTTGGGGGGAAACACATTTATTTTGAAGAACTTTGTAGGAAAGTTGCATTCAAAATGGAATAACACTAGTCCTCTGCATATGTTCATATAMATATATGCAAACATACACGAGTAGGTTTACATAAAAAATGAATAAAACTTTTCTTTGTCTTCTACATTAGTTTCCATTTATTTCTGCCTAGTCACTTCTGCCATTTGTGARTTTTGATAAGCTTTTTCTGAAAAAATAACCCTTCAAAGTGCTTTATTTAACTTCTACTTTCCAACTTGTAGCTGGTACAAGACTGGTTAGAAAGCCAGAGAATGAAAGAGAGGAGTTACTACTTCCACCTGCAAAGCTTCAGTGCTGACTTGAATAGAGCAGATTTTACAGGTAAGTGATTTATTTATTTAAATAACYTTGTGAAGATAATGACACAGCCTGCTTTTCCTTTACTGTTTGTTTCTGCTTTCAAAATACAGATGTAGAGTTGCTGGGTGACTAAGCTATTTAATCTTGCTTATTACCTGGCACCTTGCAACTAATGTTGCATATTTTGATGCCAGTGTTCTTCAGCTCTGAATGTACTATGCTGAGGCTTGGATTTGGAGAGGAGCTGTAGCACTGTTTTTAAGTACAATAAGAGTCATGAATTGGGTCTTTTGCAGAGTGGTCATAGTAAATATGCATTTTAGTACAGACTGGAGTTGAATTACTTTCCAACTCACTCCTCATGGGATTTTGTTTTACTTCTTTTGGTAAATAAATTAGTTCTCAATTTACTCTGCTTTCACACATATCTATGTCCAGGCTTAGGTCTGGAATAGAGATCTACAACTAGAGAATAGAGAATACAACTGTTCATTTACTTTKGTGTAGCAAAAAAAGCTTTGCATAGCTTTAAAACTTGGCATATAGGTATTTCTCAACCATATGTGCTGTGTCAATCATTTCTCTGTAATTGTGCCCATATTCCTTTTATCATTCTAATTCTTAAACTTTTTTTTGTGTAGCTCATATTCGAGAAAGTGATTTGGCACGACAGCTTCACCCAAAGGAGGATGATTTAATCTTTTTGGAAATCCAAGAGAGAAAAAACTCCTTTGGGGAAGAAAACGAAGTGGTGAACCACCTAGAGCAGCCCGTGGGGCTYGTGACACGCTTTTCACGTGCAGCTGGCAGTTCAGCTAGTAAGTAAATGGTGTTGAAGTAAAAATGCAACTCCTTTTGCTACCATCGAATACTTCTTTRTATTGACTGGTAGTATTTATATCACTAGCCTAAGAGGAAGCAGATTACTTTTTCTTTCTTCTTCTATTCYATGCTAGAAGATCTTGTATAAAGCTGGGAACGGAAGCTCTAGATTTATTTCTGTGATTTTTTTCTAGAGACTTCCTGTAACAGGAGTTGTTAATTCTTTGTATAACGGTAGAATTCAGAGATGAGTAAGTGCTGTGCATGCACACTTAGGAGGGCATTGCTGTAAGGCAAGGAACGCCCTCAACTTTCATGACTTCACTGAGGAAAATGAATCTTTTAGAACTGGGACAGTGAAGTACCAAAGTTACCAAGTACCAAGATTAATATTAATCTATTAAAAAAATGATGATATTACATGATCAAAGTAATCCTAGCCTTTTTACAGAACAATATTTGATTTTTTTTTTTGCAAGAATTAGTTCCTGGCCCTTTAGTGTAAGGCAATATCTGGTTCTGAATGGTTCTCTGATGGAACTGTTTGAATGTCTTGTAATTGATGATTTGAATATTCTTTGAATTAAGTATTTCAATGTTGTAATTTTCCTTTTTTAAAGGACAAAATGAGCAGCATCTTGTCTGTCATCTCTCTGTGCAAACTCGAAGCAATTTGTCAAGATTCATTAATAAGAAAGTGAAATGTGTGGTGGTCGGCTCCCTAATAACCACGCAGCGAATGTTCAAAGGTCTTCTGCTACTGAGCAGGAGTCCTCTGGCTAGAGCCATCATCAACCCAAATTATAATGACTTCTATCCCAAAGATCTGCCCTTATCTTCAGAAAGCAATGTAAGTTCTGTGGTGAGGGATGACAAGAGGGCGCTTTTATCTTGCTACTTTTGCAAATCCGATGGTCATGCTAGTGTTTGRGAGATGCCTAACTGCAAATACAGAAGTTTGGAGGCAACGAGTCACTCTGCTTTTCCAGTTAGTGAATTGGGTGGGTGGACAAGAGGCTGATTTGGCCTTTGCATGAGGATTGAGTGTTCCTAGAGCAAACCTAAAGCCRAAAGCTTCCATGGCCACTGTCGTGTGTGAGGCTTTATTTAGTCTTGGGAGAAGAGTGGGAGATTCTGAACATACATAAAAATAAACATGGAGGCTTTTATCATCACTTCAGGTTTATATGAAAGACTACAATAAAGATCAGAAAAGAGCCATCGATACTGCTTATGCCATTGTAAAAAGGTATCCAACAGTTCCCAAGATCTGCCTCATACATGGACCACCTGGAACAGGGAAATCAAAAACTATTGTTGGACTTCTGTCTCGTGTTTTGAGAGAGGTAGGTGAATGTTCTGCTATTTGCCTTCTCAAAAGAATCAGTGTAATGGAATTGATAGTATCTTGAAATAAAATCAGAATGTTAATTCATTAATTTGAATTTCTTTAAACTTGGATGAAAAGGTATGTAACCATAGGAGTAATACTTTGTGTCCATTTTGGAAAACATTTATTTTACAGAGCTTAGAGAGTAAAATCAAGAAWACTTCCTGCTGAACATGCAAATAGGTAGTGTAAACATTTGTCTCATGAAAACACCATCGTATTGTAATGTAGTAAAGAACATTACGTGACCTATCCCATCTGATCTTTCCCCATTAGCGTCTGAGGGATCCATCAGGTACATCATTGTTGAAGAGAATGCGTGCAAGTAGTGGTCATGCATTTGACTTGCCAGTTCCTCGTATAAGGCACACTGCACCTCAAGGGATGTGCAAATACAAGGGTCTTCATACACTGCATGCTGATTGGGAGGAGTGTACAGTCAGGATTTTAAAATACAAGTAATCTAAAAAACCTGTTTTGATTTATTGTTAATTAATCTACAGAACACTAGGAATGAGAAAACAACTCAAAAACCAAATTCCAAGATCAAGCAAAACCGTTTTCTAGTTTGTGCACCATCCAATGCTGCTGTTGATGAACTCATGAAAAAGATCATTGTTGAATTTAAGGAAAAATGCCAAAACAGACGGGAGCCCTTGGGTATGGTTTATTTTATTTTTTATTTTTATTTCTTTTCCTATGCTAAATAGATAAATCCTGGAGGAGAGACTGGAACAGCTTATTAGGTATGATGCTTATATGTTACTCTAATCAAGAGGTGTTTTCTCTTGATGAACGTGATGGGTGCTCATCCTGTTTTTTTTCTAAAACATGCTCATCTTCATACTTCTGCTTTGATTAAGAAGTAATTTTTAATCTTTACAAATAAATTACATGTAGCYTTTATGTAGACATTATAAGAGCAGAAAAGATTGAATTTTTTTTCCTATTTACAATTCAAAAATAATCTTCTCTGGAACCAAAAGGAAGAGCTGATTGGAGCAATCTGAAAGGATTTTGACAGTGTTATTTTTCATAAACAGGAAACTGTGGTGATATCCATTTAGTGCGACTGGGGGCAGAAAAATCCATCAGCAGTGAAGTACGTGGATTTAGCCTGGATAAGCAAGTTGAACATAGAATGAGTAAGTAACATGGAAATCGGAGCTTTCAAATGCTCAGAAAGAGRGAAGATCATTGATTCATGGGGTATGCTGCTGGTTATTGGCCTCCAAGTTGAGTTTGTGCCACAACCCCCCTCACCTTGTTTGTTCTCGAGCTGATTTTCAGTTCATCTCACTCCTCATCTAGCCCGTACTTCATTGTCCTGTCCATGCTGGTATGCAGCGTTTGAGAGCTTGACTTGGGACCAAGGGTGTCCTATCTCCATTTTTACTGTCCAAGACGAAAGACCTCAAAGGAGGGGGRGAAAAAGAAGTTTATTGCTTTAATAAGTTTGTGGGGAAAGAGATACTGTAATCTGCGTAATTTCTATTTCTCCTGCATGTTTTCTTTTATTATAGAAAGAAAACTACCCAACCGTGACCAGGATATTCAGAAGAGAAAAGAAGCTCTAGATCAAAAGCTGGACATGCTGTCTCGTCAACGTGCCAGGCATAGATGTGAGAAGAGGGAGATAGTAAGAAGACAGTATTTTTGATCTGTTTGTGGTTTTGTATTCATAGTTGAATCCAAGGAGGAAAGAATTCCTTATAAATCTATGTCTGAGCAGCAACTGTGTTTTTTCACCTGCTTTTCCAACTGATGGAAGCATTGGTTGGCACCATGAAAAGGAATGAAGTACTTTACATCTGGAATTTCCTAGTGTGTTTGTGTTGGTGTGTTCAGCTACTCAACCATGGCACATGTTTGCCAGTGTTCAGTGGCTTCCATTTAATTCTGTCATCAGGTAGAATTCAGTGTAGCCATACTTAGAGAACTTCATGATTTCATTTTGTTGTATGCTTCAAAACTCTGCTTTTATTTGGCTGAAAATAAGCAGATACTTTGCAGTCTAAGATTTTTGGATTCGTTTGTTGCATTTTCCAGTTGCGTAAAAATTTGGCACTTGTGCTCAAATTATAGATTATTGACAGTAAATAATGTATGCAGTATAGAAATGTACCGGTGTAGACTGGCATGCAGTACTGGATATGTTGACAGCTTTTAAAAGAAATGGTCATCAATGTGGTTTTTTGATACATTTGATGATATTGCACAAGTCTAGATTTCTAATGAACATCTAAGAGTGTGGGAGAGAAAGTCTCTAGAAAAAGCATGTTGTTAGTTTTCTTGATATAAATATGCAATTTCTTCTTATTTCCCCCCCTCCAGAATCAAATGTTAGATGATGAAATTGGCAAACTTTCAAAGGAGAGACAACAACTTGCTTCTCAATTGAAGGAGGTAGGACCTTATCCTCAGGGCAGTTCTTTAATAAACCTTACCTAATGTGTTTATCTACTTGATACTCTTTAAGAGTGGTGGATATTTGGATTTGATGTGCCAGAGSGTATTTATAAATACAGTAGTAACCAAATAGATAGAGGACATAAGCTGAGTAAGTAAAGGACTRTCTGGTGTGAAATAGAGGTGCAATCTTCTGGCTGCATATACCAAAAAAAAAAAAGTGGATGAGGAAATCAGAAGGCAAGGCAGGCTTAAATGATTTAAGGAAAGCAGTAGCTGGGGGTATTTTTGTSTATGGGAGGAGATAGGTTTGAGACTAGAAATAACATTTACTAGGAAAAAAACCCAAATTGAATAAATTGTACAAAAGATAATGAAAGATTGATATTCARTGAATACAGGCTGACTGGCATGGTCACGGAGGCTGGGAGTTTATTGTGCTGTGACAAACTAAATTTTTCTCACAGTTAGTATGTTTAGATTGCATAACTGTATGATGAAGATGAAAGAATACTTCTTATTAGCTTGCCTCCTAGGAAGTAGCATTGATCTATGAATTCAGGTGAGAGGAACACTTCACTCAAGCAAGTTTGTAACTTGCATTTTGTAATAACAGAGGTAGTTTCGTTGGGGAGGCCTGTTATGTGTGATCTGTTTAGCAGTTGGAATTGTTCAGGTGGTTAGAAATTGCTCTAAGAGCAAAGCAGGTGGTTCAGGAAAGCTAACAGAGAAGAGGAGACACTGTGTCCTGTTGTACTTGAAGGTTCGGGGGTGCTCCCAGAAGATACAGGCAGATATTCTCTTGGAGTCYGACATCATCTGCTGCACGCTGAGCACGAGTGGAGGGATCCTCCTGAAATCTGCTTTTAGTCGGCAAGGACTTGATCCCTTCAGCTGTGTCATTGTGGATGAGGTGAGTTGAGTAAAGCTAGGGAGAACTAGAGCATTTTCCCCGCCTAACATCTGCCTTGATCTTTGCTTAGGCAGTTTGAGACTGTTCAGCTGCTGTTATAGTGTGTTGACCCACAATATTATTATGTTTTGACTGGTAACTATCCTGTTCTACCATGCAGATCCCTGCACAACATGAATAACTTGCARTAATGTGGGATTTGGGGATTTTTTGTTCGTTTCCTTATTTATTTGCTTGGAACTGCTTTAGTAGGAAATATCTTGAAGACTATGATGAAGCTGTGACGCTGTGATAGTGGAGATGCCCAAATGTTTGGGTTGCGTTTGTATCTGTTTGGAGAGCTCTGCCTATCACTTAACTGAAAAATCTATTAGTAGGTTTTGTTAGGAAGAAATCCTTGAAAAGGATGTCAGAGTTAGGCTGTATGTGTTGTGGAGAATGTAACACTTCATCCCTTTGTTTACAACTTTTAYGTTTTGTCTCCTTTGCATATTCAAAAGGCAGGACAGTCCTGTGAGGTTGAAACACTCATTCCACTGATTCATCGCTGTAATAAACTTGTCCTTGTTGGAGATCCTAAACAGCTCCCTCCTACTGTAAAATCACAGGTAGGTGATCAAATTATTTGGTTGCTGCTGTGCTGAAACCATGTCAGTATTGCCTTTGTGTATGAACTTCTATAGATGTATCTGATRTAGCTTAAAGTAGTTTCATGCACTAGCAAGAAAAGCTGTGGCACCAAAAGTTTGGTGCTTCTGGTTTATTTTTGGAAGCTTCAGTCAGTGTCTCATTCTTTAATGATTGGGGGTGGAGAACTACCTGTTAGTTGAGGCGGGGGGGGGTTTTCACCTACAAAGATATTTTAGGGATGATCATATTAGGAGCGTTTTCTTGTATCCATCCACTGGGAGGACTATTGTAGACAATAAAGGAGGAGAAAAGTCTACCTTCTCTGGTAGCAGAAATTGTGGGGAGGTTTGAGCATTCGGACTTAGGCAAATAACCCCTACTGAAATAATAGGTTGAAAACTGAAATCAAGTAATTAGGTTGTCATAATTCATCAACAGTTTAGAATTTTCCTTAAAAAAAAAAAATAGCAAGTAGTCCAAAAAATGAGTTCCTGTTGTTAATTCTAGACCAAATTCCTCAAAAGTTAATGTTGTGTCTTCCTGCTGGCAGAAAGCTCAGGACTATGGCTATGATCAGTCCTTGATGGCCCGTCTGCACAGGCACCTTGAGATACAAGTGCAGCAGAATATTTGCAAAAGTTTGCCAGTTGTGCAGCTGACTGTGCAGTACAGGATGCACCCTGACATCTGCCTCTTCCCCTCCAGTTACATTTATGGCAGAAGCCTGAAGACTGACAAGTAAGTAACCGTGTTCTGCCTTCTGAGCTGGGGCTGYTTCAAAGAAAGCTTTTTCACATCAGGATCTTGTTTTGCATCCAAAGGTTCTTGTGGTTGTGGAGGAGGATGCTTAATGGGAGAAGACRTACATGTCTTCTCGTAATACGTGATGCATGAAATAACTAGATCACTTGAGATGGAACAAATTTCTTAYTCCACAGAGTTCCATCCTAGTTCTCAGTATACACAGATGACAGTGAGAAGTAGGGACTCTGTTGRGGGTTAAAAATAAAACTGAAAGTTGATTGTGTTTAATAACCATGTATCAGTTCTTAGGATTTTTTTTAAGCTTAACTAGTGATATRAATGTTATTTATAGAGCAACAGAAGAGAACAGATGCTCCTCAGAATGGCCRTTCCAGCCTTACCTAATTTTTGATGTAAGAGATGGTCGTGAAGAGAGAGACAATGAGTAAGTCCTGCATTCTGCTCTGCCAAATCTTACACCTGGTAGTAACTATTTGCTTGCAGAGGCGTCTTCCTTTTTCCTTTGTTCTTCTCTGCATGCAACAAATAGCYAGAACTTAATGTTCAGCTAGATTTGATTTAATTTTCTGGAAGGCTGCTTTACTGAAACCAAGTTTGCAATGTTTTTCTGGATGTGTAACTGGTTTTCATCTGGATTTGAATGTTATAGGGCAGTGTATACCTACAGTCTGTGCTGTGATACCGTCTTGAATCTCGGAATTCTTTTTTTATCTCCCCTTTCTTAAAGACTTGCTTTTCACGTCTGCATACTGATATGATGCCAGGAGAGGGCAGGCTCAGTCCTCCGCTTCGTATTTTCTTTAAGAGAAGGGGAAGCTACGGAGCTCAAAGGGAACCTTTAGTGCAACCATTTTTCCTTACTGCTTATCACTTGTCAGAGTCTTTTTTGGCGTATTTTGAGCATCTGTGAAAGAGGCTGAAAAAGCTTAAAACGTGAGCTTTGACTCACAGTCCTCCTGCAACTTGGGCTGAAGTGCTGAGTTGGAAAGAGCTATTAAATTTGTTTCATTAATGTTTTTGTTCCTTTCTGTGTTGTTCAGCTCTTTTAGTAATCCCCAGGAAGTTAAACTGGTGATAGAATTAATTAAAGCAATTAAAGAAAAAAAGAAGGATTTTGGTCTTCGTCAGATTGGAATAATTACCCCTTACAGTGCACAGAAAAAGAAAATTCAAGAAGAACTAGAGAGAGTGTTTCAGAACAACAGGTACAGAAACCCCTGAGGTTTCAAATAGTTTGTTTTGTTTTGTTTGTTTTTCCTGCATGTTARTCCCTTTTTTATCATCTTGAAACTGGAGCAAAACCTTTCAAACTTTTCTATACTGCCAAAATCTCTACTTAGTCACATCTTTTATAAGGGAACATCCAAGCCTTTTCTCTTAAAACAAGCATGACCTTTTGCATCTTAGCTCTTAGTCGCGTACAAGCTCTGACAAGTTACTATTATGGGGGAAAAAAAAAGAGATTTAAAAGAGAGATTTACAGATGAACTTGAAAGTGATTTCCAACCTCCATGGAACTGAACAGTTTTTCAACAGCAAAAAAGGCAATAATGGCTTTAGATGCATATACTAAATCTTTCCGTGTTCAGAAGCAGAGGTTTATCCCTGGACTATGTTGACAGCTGATCAAACAGGATAGTGTTTATACCATTTATGTCAATGTATTGCTTAAAAAGCTCAACTAAGGTAGTTCAGTGCCTGCTAATTCTTTCTTCTGACAGYTCTGGGGAAGTGGACACAGTGGATGCCTTCCAGGGACGGGAGAAGGACTGCGTCATCGTGACGTGCGTCCGGGCGAACAGCAGCAAAGGCTCCATTGGGTGCGTTTGTCTTCAGTGACTTGCAAGTCCTCACCCTGACATACTGGTTGTAGTTGTCAGATTCTGAATATTAACATTAAAAAAAGAACAAGTTAGTGCAATTAGCAAATTAAAAAAGTAAATTACTGCGTGAGATGCTACTTGTTTGAGATTTTTGATCAAAAGGTCCGTGGAAATGCGAAGTATTGTCATCTTCTGCAGTGTGTACTGGTAAATTTGCATGATTGCCTTAGTCCACTGTTTGTTTGACAGTGTTGGTCTTGGGAACTTGGCTCTTTATGTTAGGGCTGCAGCAGTCTTTCTCCTTATAGCTTGATATATTGCAATTTTCTGAGCAAAGCTCTTTGAAAACAAAATCCTTTTTTTTTTTTTTTTTATGACTAGTATCCTATACAGTATTTTCTCAGCAAAAAGAGTGCTGCTAAATTATTATATATGCTGTTGGGAATATGGCTTAGACCAGCTAGTTGGTTGCCTTTTGAAGAAGAGGCATTTCACAAACTCTTGACTCTAGATCACAATTTTGATAATTATATATAAGAATTTCCTTTTTGAAACAGAAGCAACTAGATAGCAGAAGCTACTGCAACATTTGGGTCGATTTCCTTTATTATTCATCTCTTTCAGAAAGGTCACTATTTTAGTTTAAACAAAAAATGTTGGAAATGAACTCAAATTCCTGGACTTTGTGGTCTTTTCAGTGAATGAGGAGGCTGTTTACAGGCAGAATTCTATGTTACCACCTGCAACATTTTGCAGCTGATGTTTCTTTGATGCTGAGTTTTTTAATTGCTAGACAAAGGGCTATTAATTGTCTAGATCTGTGCTACTTTGGCAAGTGAAAGGACTGTTTTTTCCATTGAAAACCTGCAGTAAAAAACAAGGATGCTCTGGGGGAATTTTTAATCTAGTTGATTGTGTTTGGAAGTTGAAGGCAGCTATAACCTGCCTGTGCTTTTGGCTGGCTTATGATTTAGCCTCCACTTGTTCTTTTGGAAGAAAATTTTACAACTTGCAGTGCTGAAACGTATACAATAAAGCTTTGGCAATGCGAGACCTTATAAGCCGCACATACTGATGACTTGGGTGTGTGCTTCAAGGTCAGGCTTCGTTGGCAAGATGTGAAATTTTGCCTCACCACTACCCCGGTCTCACACCTGAGCAAAGTATTTCAGTCTCCAGGACTCCTAGTCCAGCATTATGCTCAAAAAAGGAGGAGAAAAACTATCCAAGAAATGATACATGAAGGATTTTTTCCACTTTCCTGAGAAAATGTGTCTGGTTTTCCCTCAGTTTAGTAGTCTTTAATCTTTTTTCAGTAACGATTATAACTTCTGTGCCATTGGATCTACTTACCTGCTCAGCTTCTTGTCTCTCCATTGTTTTTTCCTGCATTGCCCAAATTGTCAGAGAGTTCTGGGGTTTTGCAGTCTCCACCACAGGTGTGGTGAGATTGAAAAGTGGTTTTCAGTACTATGGTCACAGTAGGAGGCCTTGTTGTTGTACCTGCTCAAGCTAAATTGCAGGGCCATTTGACTTTTGTCTTGCAAAGTTCATTAGAATGCAATGGGAGCACTTTTTGGGAGCACTTTCATTAGGGAAGATACAGTGGGTGCTAGTTTCACAGACCTATTTTTTCCAGCGATCTGTTGGAAGATTTGTTAAATAAGTATTAATGGAARTCAACCTTTAAGCAGTATACTCAGCATTTCTTGTTTAGGTCTTAATATATTTGGGTTTGGTTCTGCAGAAGCAGTCTAGATGTCTGATACTTGTAATATAAAACTTTATTTTGCAAAGAATGTGCTTTTTAGCATTTGAAACATGACAAAGCAGAAATGCTGTATTCTTCTAGTGCAGGTCACCTTTGGATTGAGTAAACTATTCAAGTCCAGCTTTTAGTGTCGCGGTAGGAAGTTTTTCCGTTAATCACTCGAAGTATTAATCTATTTCAGTTCAAGTCAAAAAGAACCCAAAGCCTTGACAGGAGTAAGGCTTTGAGGAACAGTTAAGGAAACAGTGATCATCATAAAGAGAGGGAATTTACTGATGGTATTTCCCTGATTTGTGTGAGAATTTCCCTGCTGTGTGAGAGCTGAGGGGCTGGAGGTCCTTGCAAGGAATCAAAGTACTGAAAGGAAAGCCCTTTATGAAAGGCAGGGCTGCAGCAGAGGRCTCTGGGAATGGGTGATGAACTGCCTTCTTTTTAACTACTTGTGTTGCCTTCATTTCATTGATAAACTGACTGTTATCTTCTTTTCTTATATGTTTAAGTCTCAGAGGAACCAGTTTAGGCACTCAATTTTGTCTTGTCATTTAGGTTTCTGGCAAGTCTTCAGCGCCTGAATGTTACAATTACCCGGGCCAGGTTCAGCCTCTTCATTCTTGGAAGACTGGAAACCCTTATGGTAGGTGCAGTTACATCTGATGATCCTTGTGTGATCCACCCTTTTAGGTTAGGTCAGGGGTGAGCGTGTAAAAACCATCCTCAGACTATGCCAGTATGTGAAAGGGGAGCCTTTTAAGTCTGTTGCTGAGTTACAGTAGGAAGGGCTTGGCTGTGTTTCTTGCTTCCAGGAAGAAAGTTAGAAAGACTCCCTCAGTGTTTTTAGCTATTCAGTTATATCACAGTACTTTTAGAGGATGGGAAGTGCAAAAATTCGGTCTACAGGTGAGATGAGATGGTGGCAAAGATGTTTTTCTGCTTAATCATTGCTGTTTCTCCAGTTGCAATTACTGCAGTTGTCACCGGATACTTGAGGAAGTAAAATAATTGATTTASAGGAGGAGGATGGGGGGGAACAGAGTCTTCTGACTTTGAGATGTGTCTGACACTGCTCAGTGTAGTTGCATGGCTTCTCAGGATAGTTGTAGTGTGTGGCAGGTGTTTCTGGAGCAGAATTGCATATTTGGGGACTATAAGGGTTCACCAAGTGGGTGGGCAGTGCTCTAGAGTAGACAATGTCTTGGTGCCTTCATTCTCCCAGTGGGTGGGGGTTATTTGATGGTTATACCACTAGAGGGCATGGAAACCATATTCCTGTAGCTCTCATGTTCTGTGTGTTCTCTGGCCTTCCAACCTTCATAAATACAAAAGTATACAAGAATTACAACTTTAAGTAGTAAATTGCTGATGGCTGATAAACGTAAAGCAGCCACATGCCAACTGCTATTTTGCTTTCAGATGAAACTTAGAATCCTTCATTTTAGAAGGATCATAACAATGATTCCCATGGCAATTTGGTCAGGTACCTTGAGCAAATGAGGATGTGCATCCTCCAGTCCCTCTGTAASTGTCGATTTCCTTCTGCTCACTTTTTACTTTTGCGTAATGGAGGTTGTCTTTTTTTTACCCTTTCTGAAGGAAAATGAAGACTGGAACAGGTTGATTCAGAATGCTGAGAAAAGAGGTGCCATTATCAAGACACTGGAAAAAAGCTACAAGAAAGATGCTGCTAAGATTCTGAAACTCAAGCCATCAGGACCGAAACCCCCTGGGCAGCCCCGCACAAGAGCAGGGTCAGAGAGAGCCCCTCCAGTGGCAGCTCATCCTCCCGGGAGCAGGAGGGAYGAGCTCACAAATCCCAAGGAGGGCAGCAACCCGCGGGCACTCTGTGCTGCTACCGGTCCTGCAGCATCGCCGGGAAGCCGAGGGCTGCAGCAGCCCCAGGGGCGTCAGGCTGTGGAGTCCCAGAGAGCCCCAGTTTCCACCACAGTGGCGGCTCCACCGCAGGCTGCCGATCGAGAGAAGCCCCGGGACCCGAGGCTGGCTAGCAGGGCCGAGACGAAAGGCAGGGAGCAGGTCTCGAAAGACAGCACGGAGTCAGCTCAGAGCGGTCTGGGAGCAACATCACAGCAGGGCCCGGAAGCATCCACAGCTGCCAGGGCTCAGCTTTCCAAAACAGAAATCCCCAAGARGCCCCAACAAACAACAGGGAGATTCAGCCTCCCATCCACATCATCATCTTTTGCAGCTGGGCAAGAGAGCGACCGGAGAGCTGCTTCGTCAAAATCCGATTCCAAAGCCCATAGTGAAAGTCAAAGTAATAGCAGTAAGCGCAGCAAAGATAAAGACTATCATTGTGTACCCAGGAAAGCATCAGAAGAATCACCAGATAGGAAAGACTCGATCAGTGCCAAGCGAAGAAAGACCTTTCACTGACTGGAATGTCTTTAGTATTGGYCCATTACTCAAAATTCAGCCCCAGATTTCTGTCTAGGAAGGACTTGATTTTAAGATAATTCATACGCCTGGAACTCCCTGATTTTGATACTTCTACAATCAGCAGGTTGATTTTTTTCACATCCTGTCACTAATTGCAAAGAGACTTTATATTTATAGCTAACGGTTGATAACTTTGAGCTTTTGAATAGTAAAGTTGAGTTAGCTGCATTGCTTGGAAGGGCAGTGAATTTTGTCACCTAGGAAGTTGAGAGTGTAAATGTTTAATGATGTATATTTGTACAGTAAAAAATTATTTTAAGATTTGATTTGGCAGGGATGTAGCTGCTTGTTTCCTTGTGCAAATGCTAATTTCATAGTGATGTAATTTTTTTATGAGGAACCTAAGCAAAAACAAATCCAGCCAGACTTCTTTTCCCCTTTGCCCTATTAACTCTTAATTTATTTGATAAACAACAAATTTTGAAAAGATGGTGGTAGTGATTCTTCCTCATGTTCTACTCCTCAGGGGAGACTGAGGGCAGAGGAACATAGCTTGAACGGAGAAATTTCTACTTACTTTGTATATTTTATTGCCTGTTTTTTATAGGAACAAAAGAGCTTATGTTTATACACATGTGCCTTGAGTTTTGTTCTTGCTGCTGCTTGATCAGCTGGAGCCCTTGTCTTGCCGCAGTGCTGCTGCGAGCTGCGGGTTGAAGCCTGTGAGATCTGTTTGGGCCTGAAGAGTCCATGTAATGAGTGGGATCTTAATCAAAGGTCTAGTTAATGATAACGACACTTGAATTTCTTTGTGCAGAGCTCTGGGAGATCTACAGAGATAGAAAGGGCCGAGCAGTTACTTCTCTGTTACATAAGCAGTGAAGGGGCAGGGAGGGCAACTCCTGTGACTGTTTTTAAGCAAGCCATAATACTCACTTGCAGAAAACCATCACATCTCCCCATAACACATCCATAATCAGAGTGGAATTATTTCTACTGCCTTTGGGTCACGGTATAGCATTGTTTTTGCATCCCAGAGTAGAGCCCATCTGTCTCGAGCGAGCGACCAGCAGCATTTCTGATGTGCAGTGTTTTGCATCGCGACAGTCTAGCAAACTCCTGCTTGAGAATTCAGCACCTCTCTATATTAATGCAAGTTGGGTGTGTAGCCTGCAGGCCAGACTGCTATTTCCTTGCATCTGTGTTAAAATACAAGCTGTTTGACCCAGGCTGTATCATGTCATCCCTTTTAACTGACATGAGAAGGGATGGTAGTGTTATTCTTAACCCTTTGTGCTGTGGCCAGATGCTCTAAGGAATAGAAAAAAGCCATCGATCTTGTGTGWATGGAGTCCACTAAGTTTAGAATTAATTTTACACCTGGAAATCGAGACCTGTCACAACTGGGGAGCAGGTTCTGGCATGCTGAATACTGGATAGCTTATGCTTAACCACTGCGTGAGGGTGTCTTGGTTGGGTAGCTGCAGAAGGAGCTGCCAGACTCCTGGCCAGACTTTAACATTGGCTTTAGCTGTGTTCCAGTCCTGGCACATTCATTGCAGGGGTTAGTGGTAGCTTTGTTCTTTGCACCAACAAATCTGTGATACAGTTCAGTGAAATACGGATGGCTTGCCATACAAAAAATAAGGTGTTTGCCAGGATAACTGAGAAGTTTGAGRTATCCAAGCATGGAACAGATGTTTTCTATTTAATAACAACTGAGCAGTAGGCGTGTTGGAAGGCTTTTTAGTCACTGTGTGTGCCTGTCCTGCTCACAGTGCGATGGTATGGAGAATTTAAGATAATAAGGGAAAATTGTGACCTTCGAGGTGCCCTTGAAGTGAAATCAGTACATGGTGCAGTGTTTAAGAATTACACTTTGGGCCCCAAACTGTAGATTCTTCATTATGTTGCAATCTTAATTGCTTCACTGAACCCTGACCCTCTCTTGTCAGCAGGATACGCACCTCTGAAACGGCTGTGACTGTTCCTTATGTTACGCACCTTGAGCGAGGAGGAAAGTGGTTTGAATTAATTTCATTGTCATGAGTTGGACACTGCTGTCACTCCCAGATCACAGAATCCTTGCCCTGTGTGTTACCTGCCTTCCTGTTACTAGGAATACTTAAGAATCCTGTCTTCACGGAAGCCTCTTGGCTCTCCTCATCACTGCTCTGTCAGCTTGCCTGCTGTTTCCACTTAGCACGTTAAAAAGGCTGCTRTTCTGCAAAGTGCTGCAGGATCCTGTAGCTATGGTAGAGGCCGTGGRGTCGGTATTTATGTGAATAAGGCGAAGGCAGCAACAGTGTCAATGAAGAAATGCGCTTTTCTGGCCATTAAATAGGTCTTTTTCAGGGAAACATTTTTTCATAAACATCCCTTCTATTATTTTTTTTTTGGTCTGCTTCATTTGTGAACATACATTTCTTGAGAACTCTGCTAACCACATGCTGGAAGGAATTTTGTTTTAACATCCATTTTGCTTGTATTATGTGCCGAAAACATAGGATGTGTAATTTTATAACTCCTGTATTTTTTTTCCATAAAACCTCATTTATAAGGAATGGTCAAGTGGCTCGAGCTTT
>PTEX01000017.1:3745793-3893069 GCA_003342815.1 Eudromia elegans
TTTTTTTTAATGACAAGCTCTAWGAGAAGGTGATAGACATTGTCCTTTTCAGCTGGAAAGTGGAAGGCAATTGATATTAATACCGTGTTAAAGAGAATATGAAAAAAGCCCTGTGCAAATTGGCAAGGGTTTAATTAGAGTCACAATAAAAAACAGCCCTGAAGGCATTTTGCTTTTTAGTCATTCACATACACCTCCACTCAATCGCGCKCACAGAGCCAGGGAAATTATTAATGCTCATTATCCCAGAACCTTTCCCTCGGATCTTGATGACATTAATGGACAGCTTCCCRTTCTGGGAATGGGAGACGTCGCCCCCAGACCTATTGAGTACAGAGAGGGGGCGCTGGGCGGCTTCTAGCACTGGGGCTTTGCTCAGGACTTGTGAAAACCCTCCGTCTTGGTGGGTTGCTGGGGATGGAGAACACAGGGCACCAGGAAGCCCCAGTTTCCAGCAAAAAGTGCTCGGACAAAAGATCCTTGGAAATGGCCCCGGAGAAGGAGCTGGAAAAAGTCATTTGGGTTTGGGATTTTCCTCTGGAACTGCTGGGTTCCAAACCCCAAGGCGGGAAATGGGAGCAAAGATAAAGCTGCTTTGGCTTATTTTAGACGTGGGGAAAATGTCACGATTGGGAAGGAAGAATTTGACAAGCCTGGGGGAAGGATTAGAAATAATAGAAGTGCAGAAGGCAAGGGAAAGAAGAGCTGCGTTTGGTCCCGTGGGGGACCCCTGCGGCTTCCAGCACCGAGGAGGAGGGAAAAGCGCGTCCGTCTGCCCTGAAATACCTGGTTTTGGCTGGGTCTCCTGCACGGGCACRACGGCAGCGAGCTCGGCCGGTTTGGAGGTGGGTGCTTGAAGGGGGAAGCAGAAATTGAGAAGGTGAAATAGAGCGCGCGGGTCAGAGCGTGGAGCAGGGACAGGGCAGGACCTGGACGGGGTGGGTTTCTGAGCGTCCTCGTGGCCGCACTGTCTCTAAGGCGAGGAGGGAGGTTTTAGTGCTGGGCAGAAGAGGGAGGTGGAGACTGGATGTGTTTCTTTGGCGGCATCTTGTCTTTTGTCCTGGCTGTCGCCAGCTAATGAACACGTTACAAAGGCCGTTCTGCCTAGGAGGGGGTCCCAGTGGCAGCAGACCTCGAGGCGAGTGACGTTTCCCAGGCCCCTCGTGGCACTTTGGTGATGTGTGGGCACCTTCCTGCCAGCCCCACGGATGCCCTATGAAGCAGGACCGCTGCAAGGCACACGAGGAGACACCAAGCACGTGGGCACGGGCGAAATACAGACCAGAGCTGCTGCTACGGGTGAGCATGGATAAAAATCAAGGGATGCCCTCAAGTGCATGGGGCAGACAGGCTCCGCTGTCACCACTGCTGCAGGTACAGGGTGAGGGTGGCAAAGACCTTTGTCCTGCACGGGTGCATAAGGGGCTTGTTTGAGCAGAGAAGGACGTTGTCCAGGGTCGCTCAGACCCCTCGGAGATTGCAGATAGGCCCCCCGGCTCGGCGATGCGCTGCTGGAGCCGGGCACCTCCATGAACGCCGCTCTATTTGCATAAACAAGCAATCAAGTTTCCTCATCCCTTTGACTGGCTTCTGGCAGCTCCCCCAGACAGACTGTTACTAACATGCTGTGGGTGTAAAACGTCCTCCTGGGAAATATCAGGCCCTGAAAGCACCGCACCGCAAAGAGCGCGTGGCTCGTTCCCCCATGAGAAGCTTCCAAAGAGCGTCCTGCTGCTAAGTTGTTATCCGCTCGTTTCCCAAAGGGAAGCGAGAGGAGGGAGGAACCTCAGGAAAAATGATCCGTATTTTCCTCCACGGGGTGATTTTAGGGATGAGGGAAGGGTGTTTTAGGCTCTCATGTGAGCACTGGTGAATGCCCATGGGCTGGGTGAGCAGCAGTAGACGTGACGGTTCTGATGCCCCAGGAGAAAGTCAGGGGCTTCTCCTGGCAGCCCGGCAAGGTTGGGCATGAGGTTTAGTTCTTCTCAGCCGGACACTCAAGTCCTCCTTGCTTTCCTCCCCTGTTCCTGCTGTTAGAGAGCATCTCTGGCAGCTCAACCAGCCCTGTGCAGGACAACGTTGCTGAGCGGCCCTAAAAGACCCAAGGAGAGACCTGAAAGCCTCTCATTTTGTTGTTATTTGTTTTGAAGGAAATGGTTTTGGATTTTACTGGCCTTGAGGTAGACTCCTCACAGCTCTCTTTATGGACACAGGAGCCAACTCTGGGGCTGGCACCCTCATTCCAAGCTCCTGCTACCTGAAATTCCCTTGGAGCGAAACAGGTCAGAGCAAGCGAGGACCTCCCTGACACTGGGGGATGCAACCACAACTGGGGTGATTTTTATCCATGTCTTTTCACCAGCCTAAATGCGCAAATAACGGAGGCCACGGGAGCCCTGGGCTGGGAGACACSCACCTGGCTGGGTGGTGGTGGCGGAGGTGGTGGTGGCGGGTGACGTAGTGCTGGTCGCTTTGGTGGCAGGACCGCGCTGCGGTCGCTCGTACGCTACCGGGCAAAGAGAAGAGGTGTGAGGAACCTGCCGAGCGCCTTCGCTGCAGCCCGGAGCAGAGGCCAAGGGCACGCCCGGGCTGCGGGAACGGTGCCTGCTCCGAGCGCCGGGCTCCGCACGGGATCCGGGCAGCTCCAGCTGCCAGCTGGGCCCGAGCGGCTCCGCCAGCCTCCTCCGCTGGGGCAGATATTAGCTTAAATACTTAACAGCTCTTAACGTGATTGCCAATTAAGCAAAAAAGAGGCAAAAAACCCGCCGCTGGTGCAGACAGCACGAGGAGACCCGTCCCGTTTCCACTGCTCCATTTCCACCCCAGCATCCTTCAGGCAACAGGGGACTTTAATCGCTGGCTTGGTTTCAAAAATCAAGAAAATCCCCCGACGCGCCGGCCCGGGGCGAGCCCGGCCACGGTGCCGCTCTCGCCACGGCGGCCGCAGCTAAAATAACATGTGGGGCACAAATTCCTGCTTAACACACACCTGCTGCCCGCGTCCTTGTTTGTCCCGCTGCCCCGGGCTGATTATCGTGCTTAATTTCATAATAGCCCTTAGCTAGTTTAAATACTTAATTCAGGTCACTTCTTGTCTCCYGTGCAGGCTCTATAATCTCTCCTTAACTGCCCTCGGCTACAAATCCCCGCTCGCCGCTTCCAGCACAACTYGGACCTTTCCCGCTGCCCTCCAGCTTCTCGATAGCGGGAGATATTGGTGGAAAAGGGTTTTCCAGTGAAACAAGAGCAGAACTGAGGACTTCCAGCTGTGCAGAGGGGAAGCAACAGAGTTGATTTARCAGTAAGTCCTCAATAGGAAAAGTAAAGAGGATCTGGGACTGTTAAAACACTTAAATTTTACTCCGGAATTWCTTTAGGGAGACTTTTAGTTTGTGTTTAAAGTTTTCTAAACATTTAGATTCAATTGCTTAAGAAATCTAAATGTTTCATTTATCCAGAAACGCCATCCCCGGTCTCCATGTAGGTATCCTTCTGTATATGAATTGTGTTTGAATTTACCTGGAACTATATTTTTCCCTCCCTCTCTTCCCGCTCACTCGCAAACYGAGGGATTCATYAYTCATCCCRCTCCACAATTTGTTTCTTCCRCGAGGCAATTTTGCGGCACCAAATYCAGACCCGGGCTCCTGCGTACCCAAAGCTCAAGGCTCTTTGATATCCAGCTACCTCCAGCTTCGTTAAATAAGGAGYCACTTCGCACCATCAATCTTTCAGCCCAAATCCCCACTGAGCGCTACCGGCTTCGCTGCTGACGCTTCAGAGACATATGTTCCTATAAGCACACATGTATATGCAGACGTACGCGCGCTATAGAAGCTTCTCTCCTTAGGTAGCCCAAGGTGACCCAAACTGGATGCTGCGCCCGAATAACTGAACCCGGCTCCTTCTCCGAGCAAAACCTGCAATACGGGGAGGAGAAATTCCCGGGGGTGCCAGCGTTTTTGGAGCGCCTCGTTTTCTTCTCTGCTTTTCTAATSAACCTCGTGGGGGGAAACGTGCCGGAGCAGGAGGCAAAATGAGGCTGCTGGAGTGGATGGAAAGAAATGTGAGGCTTTTGGACAGAAAATGAAGCGCAATGAGGGGAGATGCTGCCTGGACGATGATGATGATGATGATGGACAGAAAACAGCCACTATTTTCATCCTCCACCCCATCTAAGCGACACCCGAGGCTCATGCACCTCGGCATTGAACGCCCGCATCCCGGACGCGCTGTTACTTACTGCCGAAGGCCGAGCCCGCCGCGGCGCCTGCAAGAGAGCAGAAGACGGGGACGAGATGCAGAGATTGGAGGTGACGGCGGCGGGGAGGACGGCGGGGCTCCGGGCGAGCGGGTGCCYGTCAGYGCCGGCCRCCCGCRTGGCRCCYTTGAAGCCCCGCGACCGYGGGCAAGAGCCAAGGAGCRCGGTGCCATTCCAAGGCCCCGYGCRTCTCCGGGCCCCGGCGCGCGCAGACATTCCTGTCACGACCTTCGGAGCCCGCGCGCCGCCTTTGATCATCTTAAAGCGCATAAATCTTTCAAAAAACCTGGGAGGGAGTGAGGGAATGGTTCTCTTTGGTAAGGCTCAAAGCTGCTGCTTGAAAGGTTGCAGCGGCTGCTGCGGCTCCGTGACATCCAACCGCGGTGGTAACGGGAGGTGGGAGAAACCRGCCCATCTGCCGTGGATGCTGCCCAACTCCTGCCCTCGAGGACCGCAGGGGACACCCGGACTCGTCTTTCCGTGCCCTTGCATCTAGGGCCAGCMATCTGTCTTGCCACCCAAAGCTGCGGACCTTGGTCCAGGGCTTGCAGACAGGGGCAGGGTTGTCTTTCCTGTTCTTGCCTTCACGTGGACTCATCGTTCAGCTGCTAAAAGCCCAAAYCCACCTTTGCATCCACCCGGGAAGCACCTCCTGCCTCCGTGCCCTAGCAGACTGGTAAAGATTGGTGCCCTTCTTACACCCGAGCATCCTGACGGCCTCCAACGGAGCACCCCGCTGCCCCGCGCGCCCATTTGAGACGGCCGGAGCTACTCACAGGCATTGGGCGAGCCGTTGGGGAGCGGCAGGTAGGAGCCCGCGCGCCAGGACCGCGAGCGGAAGCTCTTCTTGCACTTGCCGCAGTCCTGCCCCGTGGTGTTRTGCTCGCACTCGCACTGCAGGCTGCCCTCCCGGAACGTGCACAGGTTGGCGTGGAGGTTGCACTTGCACCTGCAAGATGRGGGAGACATCAGCGACCACCCTAGGGACGTCTGGTCCATGCAGGTGAAAACGCAGCCGTGGAGTGGGGCTGGTGAGCCCTGCCCTGCTCYTTTTGCAGGGTTTTCTCATGGAGCATGGCTGCTTTGCTGCTGGGGTTATGATCCCCATTTCCTCAACCAAGATGGACCTGCAGTCTCCCAAGAGGACAGAGATTTCCACTGTGTGACTGCAGGAGCACAGACCGGTTACCAGTAAGTTGGTGTCTTAAGCTGAGKCTCCGGTAAGAAGCCACACACACTTCAGACCAAATCCAAGCATGGAAAAAGGAGAAAAGGCACCGAATCTGCCCGTTAGTCACAGCCTCCTTGGAAAAGACAACAAGCAAAAGCACAATCCAGCAATTTGCAAACATCAACCAACTATTAATGAACTGTAGTGCAGCATGCAGGGAATAGTGGTCTTCTTGCACAATGATTTCCACCCCTCAAAATCCTGGGGTGACTCATGCGAAGCACAGGGGTAGCCAAGACTGGGTCCATAATTCACACACGGCTCTATCATGATGATGCTCAGGCCACTAGGCATAAACTAAGGGGATCGACTGATTTGGTTCCAGAAACACAGTGCACTAGTTTCCCCTGCTTCATCTATGACACAATAACTTAGGCTTTTGAAAGCAGAACCATTGAAACACATTTTTCCTGGTCTGGTGACTCAGCCTTCAGCCTGCTGCTGCTCGAGCGCGGTGGGATAACGTGGGCTCTCGTGCGACTTCTCCCGCAGCCCCTTCCCACTCTGCAGGGCTGCACTCAGGGCTGAGCACGGACGGCCTCTCCTCCCCACCACAGCCCTTCCCTGCCTCCGGATGGGAATACACAGCCCTGCGCTTCCTCCCTTCCCATGCAGGGCCCGCGCCTCGCCCCGGGGACGTCTCGCTGCCAGAGCATGGAGCACGTCAGGACATGGAGCGCTGCACAGCCCAGAGAGGAGCCTCCCTCCTTGATCAGAGTGAGCACGGAAAATTAAATCAGGAGAAARGAGCACCAGGCACTTGCCCTTCCTGCCTGGTCTTGGGCCCTCTATTTCTTGCCACTCTGCTCTTAGCCACAGTGCCCGAGTTTTGTTATCCAAAGAATCAATTTTGCCGGGGAATTGCTTTCCAATTCTGACCTTTGAGGATCATCAATCTCGGCAGCGTGCTCCTGCCCGAGCCTGCTGACCCCGCAGCACAGCGCTTTGCAGACCAATCAATCAGGCTGCATTATTTAATAGCGAGCCGCGCGGGGGCTTCCAGCGGCCCCGCTCGCCAACCCCGCACGACYGAGCGGTTCTGTGCCCGGGCCCCTCTCCGCCTTGGCCTTAACCCCTTCTCCGCCTCCTCCGCAGGGTCTCCAGCCCAAGGACGTGGGCGAGCGCTGCCCATGCATGCGGCAGCTCCCTCYAGCCGAGCTCCAGCTGGTGGAGATGGCAGTAAATGACATTAGTGCCGTCCCCTGGGCTGAAGCTGCTAGTCCTGCCTGTCTCCGCTCATCTGCCTCGGGCGTCCAGCCGTGTCGGGAGAGAGAGGATGAAGGAAAAGGTGAGGAGCTCCTTAGCAGCGGGGCTTCCGCTGCAGYAGAGGGGAGGACACCTGCTCTGAGCCCCATGCAGGGCAGTGATGGCCCTGCTGCAGCCTTGGGGACCCTCGAGCCCTGCTCTCCATCTASTGCAATGAGCCCCGGCTGCCTCGGAGCTGCTCTGAGGAGCTGGAGGCTTCTCTGCTCTCCAGCTGCTGCTTCAGAACCAGTGGTGCCGGCTCTGTTGCAAGTGTCCCGAGCCCCAGMATGGCCTGGGGAAGAGCAGCCCCAGTGCAGACACCAGAGAAGCCCTGATGTCCCCAGAAAGGCCACGGCTTGGGGACACCCGGTCCTCGCCATTCCTCAGCAAAGGGTCTGGTTGCTGGAGCCGTCTGCTTGGCCCGGCGCATCCCAGCCCATGTGATGGGCACTTTCCAAGCTCATCCTCAGTGCAGCCCGCTCTGCTGCTGCTTCCCCTCCGAGCGGTGCAGCGCGATCCGCCGCAGCCGATGCCAACAGCAGGGAAGCGCAAGGAGCTCGGAGCACTGAGGAAGTTTGCAGGGCCGTGTCCTTTCCCTCTTTCTCCTTTTTTCCCCTTTTCCAGCTGTAAGGAGCTGTCGGCGTTCCCACGGGCAGCGCAGTGCAGGTCAGGGCGCCGGGGTGCCGGGCGCGCTCGGCGGGGAGGCGCAGCGCGGCCGCAAGCGCCGCAGAGCAGCCGGAGCCGCGCGAAAGCGGCCGCCGCTCCGGAGCTTTCATTAATAATGGATCGCTAAATAACTTTAAAAAGAAACCCCAGCCCTTCGCTTCCTTTCTAAAGATCCATACGGGTTTTAGAGCCTCCCTTCTGCGCATGGCTGTGTCTTGCGGAGCGCAGGGCCAGCAGAGACGGGCAGGGAGCATCTCTGCGTCCCCTTCCTCCTTGAAGGGCAGGGACGGCAGAGCCTGGGAGAGCTGCCCCATGCCCTATCCTTCTTCCCCTAAACCTCCAGCAGGAGGACAGGGGACAGTAGAAAGCCACCACGTCCTCCCCTTTCCACCAACTCCAACCTGGCTCCATTCTACCCTGCGCCCCAAGCCGAGCTGTGGACACTCATCCACCCCATGGTACCGGAGACCCCCTCTTTGCCCCCCAGCATCTCTCTGTGGGGTCCCCTCGGCTCCCCCTCGGCATGTGCGAGCGGTGCCACGGCTCACGCTGCCATCCAAGGGAAGGACGGAGAGCTCTCCCTGGATTGTTTGCTCTCCCGTAATTGATGAGCCTTAATGAGCCTCGTGGGACCACATGTTTGAAGGGAGCGCTTTCCTACCCATCCCTGAGGAAAACGGTGTTTCAACAGATCTCGGTTCATGGGGAAACATGGATAACTCTTCCCCCTCTTTCTCTGTTGTCACCATGCCGCGTGGAGCGAGCGCAGCGGGCACGGCTCATTCCTGCAGGAGCCGTGCGCGCACCCGAAGCCGCGGTCTGCAAGCTGAAAGGGGAGAAAAAGCTCTTTGAGAGCCTTGTTTTGAAGCAAGGAGGGAGCTTTGGGGCTTGGCTGCTTCTTGCAGAGCCAAAAACCCCGCGAGCGCCGCTGGGCGAGGGCAGATGCAGAGGCTGCGAGCGGCTGCCGTCACCGCGGGCTCGCGGTGGGGACGATGTGCGCCCCGCTGCCGGGCACGGCCCCCTCGCCGCCCGCTCGAATGGTTTGAGGTTTGGGTTACGGAGGGAAGACAAGATGCCAGATCGGAGCGCGCGCTGGCTGGCTGCGCCCTTTGGAGAGGCTATTTATTCTGAAGAAGTTGACACTCGCCAGCTGTCAAGATCCCGCCGACTGCTGGAACGTTATTTACATTCAAAGCTCTCGTAAAAAAGCTCCCATAAAAACAAACTTCCCCATTAGGGGGTCAGGCAGCAGAAGGGAGRAAGGGTGAAGAGGACATCGTACGCATCCAGCAGCGTAAATATTTGCCGAGGAACGCGTATAAATGCTCCCAGTCCTTCTCCTGGAATGCAATCGTGCCTGCAATCGAGTTCATTGGCCAAATTGAATTTGGGCTCCTGTAGAAGTCTCTTTATATTAAGTGCTTTAACATACATCACCTTCGCAGTCTATTGATGAAATTCTATTATCTGCTGAGGGCCGGACACAAGTCGGCAACAAAATGSGGAGGGAGGGGGAAATAAAAACCTCCACAAAACCAAGGCAGGGCGCGTAATAGGACCCTGGGCATCTGTCTCCGGCTATCGACAAAGTGTCACCRCGTCTGGGCAAAGGAGGAGCTTGCTGGGGTTGTTGCTCCCTCCCCTCCCTGCACGTTTCTCCTCCATCTTGCAGCAAAGGGAGGAAAACCCATTAAGAGGCTCGAATGAACGAACAGTTGCTGCGAGTTAACTTAATTGAACTACCTGCCCGGGAGTTTTGCTTGAACTGGAGCTAATTCCAGCCTGGAGCAGTGCCAGGGCAAGCCGTGCAGGCTGCTCGTGCGGAGCTGCTCGGACACCTGCAGCCGGGCTGTGCCAGCCGTGCCGGGGCCAAGCTCCAGGACGTGCCCGGGTCACTTGTCCCTGCGGGTCCCTGCGCCTCTAGTAGCTGGCGGCTCCGGCATCRGCCTTCCGGGAAAGCTGCTCCGCGGGGGGACCAACGGCTCGTTGATGCCCTGGTCAGASACGGGGAGAGGGCAGAGGGTGTTTCCTCTCCAACGACTTTTCCAGTGGATTGCCCGGGAGCGGCCGGGAGGCGCTTGCTGCGGGCGACCCTGATGAGAACGGAGCCGCACGAGGACAGAACCGGAGACAGCGGGAGCCGCAGCAGCCACCATGGTCACCTTTAAATGACATGCAGCATCCAGCACCCCCGCGTTTCCAAGAGGCACCAGCAAAGCCAGGAAGAGCGGCCCTTGCAGGCGGGCACTGCTCCGCTTAGGGCTTGGAGGAGGCTCCTTGTGGGGTGGCCTTGATGCTCCCCATGTGGTGCGAGAAGAGGAAAACAGCCCTCAAAGGTGAAGGGAGCAGGGGGCTGCCTTCCTTTCTATTGTAGCTGTTTTAGAAAGAGAGAAGGCAACGCAAACCCGCAGAAAGCAAAGAGGAGGGGTGAGAACAACAGAGCTACGGAGCAGAACGTCAGCCCTTCTGGAGGGCAGCTCATGGGGCTCCCCAATGAGGAGGCACCGTTGCTCCCGCACGGGACGGATGGAGGGATGGAGGGACGGGGCAGGGGGCAGGAAGCAGCACCATCTTCCCACCCCATCCGTGACCGGTCTGCTTCTCCTCCATCTGATTCTTCCTAACCGGATCCATGTGTCCCGGCCATGGCACATTAACCTCAATTAGGGTTTATTAATGTCTCGGTGACGGAGCACGCCCCGGCACGCACCGTGCTGACTGAGATAGGGCGAGAAACGGGCACAGAAGCTGCTCCGTTTCCCTGCACTGTTTTGTGCATCCCGGGAAGGCGGCTGAGCTCCCATTCACACGAGGGCAAAACCAAGCGGTGAACACAGAGCTCTGCGGGGAAAAGTCCTTCCGCTTCCCCTCCTGGCCCCGGGCGGCACGCCGGGCCAAGGGCTTTCTCTTGGCTATTCCTGTCTCCAATGCTCTGCATCTCCAGTTACGCAGCGGATCGATAGGGACAGGATGGAAGAGAAAGAGAAAAAAAAAAAGAAAAGAGAGGAGAAAAAAAGACACCAAGAAGAAGAAAGGGAGTAAAAATAAACTGGCGGCCACAAGCAGAGAAATGGATCCGGCTGAGGTTGCGGGACGAGGCCCCAGGGTAGCTCCACGAGCAGCATCGTCCCCTTGGCTCCCCACGGACCCTCACTCCTTTCTGCCCCGACCCTGGTGGTGTCCGGGGATGAAGCACAACCCCCGGAGCAGGGAAAGCGTCTCCCATTGGAGCACAGCTCCCAGCATCACCCCATTCTCGGCTCGCGGCTCCTCTGCTCCCCGGGGAACACCTTGGGGCTGCTTTTTGCCTTCACCTTTCGCTTCTCTCCTCTTCTCTGACCCCCAGCGTGTCTCTCAGTGACACGCACGGATTTATCTGTGCACTCCTGTCTCCATGCCYAGCTCCAGCCCAGGCAGGTCAGAGCCGTCTCCAGCTCCACAGCCCGACCCTCGTATCCATCTCGCATCCATCTCACATCCCTTCCTCCCCGCTTCCCCCTGATCCCCAGCCCTCKCAGAGCCGGACACGAGATCTCATTTACTCTGGCCCCTGCACTGTGCTGTGCTTACAGCTGCCGTTACAGGGATTTCCAGCACCAAAACTGCTCACTGGGGCTGGAACGAGCACAGGAGCAGAGGGATAATTCACCATTCCTGGGGCATTCCAAAGGAATTTTTCCCCCCGCCCTGGCTGCCCATTTTCACAAAATTCATAGGGATTTAGTACCTCTGAGGCTTCTCTGCTGCTATTAAATGTTATTAAATTTGGACAGTGAGGTCAAAGGCTGGTGGAGGCATGTGGGAGGAGGACAGCTAAGAGACATTGGTTCATGTCCTGCCATCACAGCCAGGGAGCAAAAAATGCTCAGGTGACACATCCTGCAGAAGGGACACAGAGAAGATAAAGTGACTTTGTGGCAAAAAGCCATCCTGGGACGCCGAGAGCCCCAGGGCCTTGAGCACTGCACATTTAACATGTGCYTTGATGCACCGCGTGTCCCGCAGGTGCACGGGTACGGTCGTGGTGCCTGGCCAACCCGCACGGTCCAACCGGGTTCTACCTGCACTCCAAAGCCAAGGTCGCTGCCCAAGGACATCAGCTCTTCGAGCCCCTTTTACTACTTCCTGAGCCCAAAACCGCTCATCCTGCTGCCCTCACCCGCCCTGCACACGARCACAGCCCGCGCTGCCGCCCGGCATCGATTCCTGCCGCTCTGTGCTTGATCCAACCAGCCCCGGCCCCACGTGCAGACCCGGCCGCAGCCACCCGAGAGGCTCCTGTCACCCCGACCGGTCCCACCGGGTGCCCGGGCACCCCATCCGGGCGTGCGGGGCTCACGAGCAGGCTGGAAGCGACGCGAGCGGCTCCTCGGCRGCTCTGCCCAGCCTCGCGAGCGCCCGCGGGCTCTCGGGGAGGGTTTTYCCCCCCTCCTCCTGCCTGTGAGTCTCGCACACGCTGCACCCACAAGCTGCGCGGGAAATTCGCCATCTCGGCACTTTTCCACCTTACTTGGCTTTTTCGCTCCRTGTCATAATGTAACATATGGCAACGCACGGAGCAAGGAAAAGCAAAAGCCCGGAGGAACACCCCCCTGCTGCCTTCCTCAGCCCCCGGCTGCTGGGGAAGGCCCCGTCCTGCTCACCCCATCACTGCACTGGGTCTGTTGGGGTGGCCCTTGCCCCTCGTACAGCTGCAGAGCCCTTCCCGTGCACAGCAGGGCAGTGCCCTGAGAGAGGAACAAGCCCAAACTCAGGGAGGTTTGAGCCCTCTCTGCCTTCAGGATGGGCAGCCCTTGGCGTGTGGTTAAGGAGAGCCATGGGAGCCAGGCTCTCATCTCCAATAGCTTTATGGCATGTGAGGATGGGACAGATGAGATATGAGGGCAGCACCTGGCCGGGCTCAACGGCTGCGTCTGGATCCAAAGCAGAAACCAGATACAGACCTTCCCATCCCTGCTGCGAGCCATTCCCGAGCTCCCCCTGCCCCATCCCGGCTCCAGCAAGGACAGGAGCTSCGTGCTCCCGCGGTGACCGTGCGGGTGTCCGAGCCGCCCGCTGCAAGGACACAGCTGGATAACCCCTGCTGCTCGGGACACAGGGCRTTAGAGGAGCAAGACCAGGCTGCTCACGGCATCAGTTCCCGGGTGTGCCGTATCCCTGCCAAGAGAAACCCGCTCCTCATCCCTCCAAAGAGAGACACCCAAAGCAACAGAGCGGCCGTTACCTGCCAGTGACTTCGATGTTGGAGACGGCATAGAAGTACTTGTAGAGGTTCTCCCTCTGCACGTAGGTGCCCCCCAGGGCCGGTCTCAGCAGCCGCATCCTCAGGTCCGTGACGGTGAAGAAGTCCTTGAGGCCCTTGGCGCTCTCCAGCCGGGTGTACAAGTTGTCCATGTTCTTGAGGTCAGGGCCAGCGAAGATGGCGAAGCGGTCCCGCACCTCGAACCGCACCGTCTTCTCCTTCTTGGAGCCCGCCCAGCGGGAATACTCCTCCGTGCAGAGCACCCTGTTGGCGCTGGTGGCGGAGAGGTCCCGGACCCTCCGTGCCGGCATGCTGAACGCCTCCATGCAGTCGTCCGCGTAGTACTGGTAGGGGTGCCAAGTCCTCCCGTTATCCAGGGACTTCTCCAGCATCATGATGGTGGGCCGGCCGTACTCGAAGGTGATCACGATGTCGTCCGTGAGCTCGATGCTCTTGTTCCAGGACAGCGTGATGTTGGCCAGCAGCGGCTCGGGGTAGCGGCGCCACGTCACGCTCTGCCAGTACGTGGCCAGGCCCTCGTCCTCCGTGTCGAACATGAGCTTGGGYGGGTGGGCCAGGTCGGGGTTGGAGGCGTCGCACTCGTCGCTGCACAGGTAGGGGTTCTCCTGCAAGAACAAGAGCCATCAGGGGCCAGGGAGGCACCACGGGGCCCGCGGGCGCCCAGCAGCGCRGCCCGGCCTGCCCGGGTGCCGTTTTCTGCCCTGTTTGTGCTTGCCCGTGTTAGTGCTCAGCTGAAACGCCGCAGGCCGCGGGTCTGGCTCTGCGTGGTGCTATTTCCAAGAAGGAATTTAAGACAAAACTATGTGGATTCGCCTTTTTTATGAGTCTGATCGAGCTGTTTCCTTTGAAAGGCCCTTTGGGAAAGGGCTTTTACATTCGGCAAGGGGGTGGTTTTCATAGGAAGCGCGTTCCCTGACACGGGCTCCCTCACGCTTGGCCGAYGTAGGAGCCTATGGAAAGCTGCAGTTCACGCTTGCAGGAACCCAATGGCTAAAACCCCCCAAAGCAGCAGCTCTGCTCTGCCTGTCTGTGCCTCCATCAGCTCCTCATGCCGCACGAGGCTCCGTCCCCAGAGCCACGGGAAGGATGTTGCCCGGGACGGGACGGGAGCAGGAAGAGCAGCGATGCTGCTCCAGGCTGCCGGTGCCTCTGCCGTCTCCAAAGGACACCCCAAGGAGAGTGTCCGGGCCCAAAATAACYGGACGGCTGATGGGGAAAGGGCTTGGGCAGCGGAACAGGGACGGGGAGGAAAGGGGCCGCCTCTCTCGTACCCAGAAAGGGAGCCRGGAATCCTGCAGGCTAAACACACGTCCTCCCGAGCTCTGTTTGCYGCTTGTATGCGTGCTCTTACCCTGTGGCAAGAACAAGGTAACCGGCGTTAACGTCCTTCTTTCCTTGCAGGGATGCRGTTACACAACGCGGCGCTGCCGGGCGCATCTGGCGGCCCTGCTGCTCCRCCGGGGACCAGCCGCTGCTCGGGCCCCCTGCAGCAAGAGGGGCAACGATCCCCGCCGGGCCCGGGGGAGCCGCCTGCAGCCGCTGTCTCGCCCCAGGCAGCCSACGGCTTCGTCCCTCACTGCTCACAGGGCGATTTTTGCCCACGGGTGACACTGCAGGGCTGAGCTTTTGTGCCTGCCAGGGACGCACGTGTGACTCTGGGGCTAAACTGCTCTAAGGGCACTTGTGTCATCGAGATCACACAACAAAATTTGAACATTTGGCGGGGGAGTGTCCGTGTTATCACCGTGGGATTTTGCATAGGCCAGTGTGGGGTAAAACCCATAATCAGAGGCTCTTTCTCCCTGCACCCCCTGCCCTGGGGGAGCTTGGAGTCGTTTGGGAATGAAGGAGGGCCCTGAAAAGCTCTGCATGGGCCCATCACTGGCTGCAAAACCATTTTTGCACATGAGGCTTCTCTTTCCTTCCTCCTGCCACTTTATGTCCTCTCAGAGGCCAAATCCCGAGGGCTGGGGAAGGAGGGAGYTGGGTCCCTGTGGCTCCCCAGGGGCTGAGCACCTGCGCACGGGAGGAGCTGATAAAGCAGCTGGAGCTGCTTGGAGTTGATGGATGCATGGAGGAGAGGAGGAGGTTGTGGGGTGGGAGCCTGGTCCTGCTGACCCTGCAGAGTTGCAAGGTAAGGCCTGGACAGGCTCTGCGTTGTTCCTCGATGGGCTGCGCGCTGGGTGTGTGTCCTGTGGGGTTGGGGTTGTGCTCCRGCATGTTGCTGCTCCTTGTTTGTGGTAGAAACTGGAGGTTTGGGTGGCTGCAGGGATGGAGCTCCTGTGTGATTGGGTTGTATCTGGGGCTGGAGAATCCCTGGGGATGGGAGCACAGGGACAACAACAGMCTCTGAAACCAGGTTATTCTGAGCTGGGCAACTTGTGTGGTGTCTGTGGAGCCTGGGTTGCTCCCTTGGGAGATGGGAAGCTGGTGCAGGAAGCAAATGCTCGTGCTGTGCTGTTCAGTGAGGCTGTGCTTTGGATGCAGATGCTGATGTGCATGGGAGGTGCTTGGGCAAAATCTGCCCTTTTCCATTGCTCCTTGGGCAACCAGCAGCCCTGGGAGCTGCTTGGGGCCCTTTTTGCACCCACGCAAGGGGCTGCGGTGCCTTGCTGGGCTTGGAGACGTGCGAGAGAATGTGGGATGTGGTGCTGAGAAGCCGGGCAAGGCCYGGGGGAAATGAATAATTCTGCATTCACAGCAGGCAGAATCAGGGCCGAGGCCACCAGGYGAGTAGTGGGGAGAGCGGGGCCCTGAGCACGGGGGAGCCCCAGCCTCCTGCACGGCCACGGAGCGGCAGCCCTGGGAACGGGGCTGTGAATAAACCATGGGCTGCAGCGCGGGAGCCCCAGGCACAGSAGCGACAGCTGCTCGAGCTGCTTTGGTGGAAAGCAAGTAAATTGCCAGAGAGGTGATGGCGGGGTGAAGCCTCAGYGCTGTCAGCTTGGGCTCTGGGTGCAAAGGGGCAAAACTGGCACCGTTTTCCACCCCACCGTATGCTCAAACGTCGGCCCATAAGGACACAAGTCTTGTGCTCTCTGCTGCCCGTTTCCTCTTGCTTTTGCCCCCACAAAAAGAGGAAAGGCCCCCAAGCAGGGCAGGTTGTCAGCCAGGGTGCTCTGCACGGGGATGTGCAGCCCTGGAGCAGGGAAGAGCCACCTCCGAAAAGAGGGGGGGACATGTTTAATCCCGGCTCCTGCCTTGCTGCGTTCTGGGCAGTTACTGTCTCTGCCAATGAGATCCAGGTCCCTGCGGGGACAGGGCTGCTTCCTGGCACCGCTTTGCCTGGTCACCGCTAGGAAAGGAAGCGGAATCCATGTCCATGGGAGCTGGGGGTTTCGGCACCGTCTCCCGTGCCAAGCGCCATGCTGCGGCACCATCCGGTCCCGCCGTGGTGCAGGTGGAGCCTGGGAAGACCTTCCCRGAGCTCCGTTTTGGCCTCCTGTCCCACAAAGCAGCCTCCGCGTGGGCGGCTGCTCCCTCAGCCGGGGGACCTGGCGCGGGGCYGCTCGAGGCTGCGGGGACACTGAGGCCAACGAGCCAAAACTGCCCACGGGCTCGTCCCCGAGAAGAGGCAGCAGCGGAGGCACCAGCTCTGCYTGCTCCCGTGCATCCAAACCTGCCCATGCGCCCGGCTCAGCAGGCACCAAGCCCAAAGATGCCTCCAACCGACCCGATGCTCAGGAGCAGAGCATGGTTTGATATCCGCGTGTCATTGCTGCAGGGCAAGCAAAGGAGAATAACCTTTAAGTGACAGTCCTGAGGGACGGGGAGGGCCTCAAAAGCCGCTGAATGAGTCACGTCCCTTAGTGCTTCCTCTGTGAAAATGAAGTGTTCCTTTCTGGGGTTTGGCTCGCTGAGGTGTCCTTCCTCCTCGGGATGCTCAATGCCTTTGCTAATGGTGGGGTGGTTTGGAGCCTGCCCGGAGGGCAGGGAAGAACGGAAACAGATGGCCGGGCTCGGGCTGCTCCGTTGGGCCCCACAGGAGCGGTTAAAGCACCGTTGAAACAATTCCAGGTATTATTTTTGAATCTGGTTTCCTCATGCAAACCATGTGTCCTCCAAAGAATCTGTCCAGAGTCTCGAGATATTTACATCTTCAATATAAAAGTCAGAATGCATTAGTCCATCAAACTTGGTCTCACTAAGCTTAAAATAAAGCAGTTCACTTTGAGTCTCATGCTATTAAATCAGTYGTAAACGTCCTTACGGCAACTGGATGTTGCAGGTTTCCAGCTCTCTGGCCTGCTCTTCCGACTGCTCCTCCTTCCAAGCACGCACCAGGGCAACRTAGCCTTGCTCGGCTCAAGCTTGTGGTCCAAACCGGCCAAGTCCCAGGATCAAAAGGGAGGAGAGTGACTAGGGACAAGCGGTGGGAAGAAGCAGCAGAAATCCCAAGGCTTGATGTGCCTGGAGATGCCCCTGCTGTGTTGCACCACTTGGAACATCTTCCATGGAGATGGACCATGGCTGGTCTCAGCCATGTGGGTTGATGTGATTTGGTGTCCCGTCTTGGTGTCACCCCAGTGTACACCCTTGCTGGTTCAGCACCTCCAAAACTGCGCCCTGCACCTCGGAGGGGACAAGGGATCTGCGCTGGCACCTCGGGGTGACATCCCACGGGGACAGCGATCCCATCGGAGTGACGTGGGAACTGGCGTGCAGCAACTTGCTCGAGGAAGAGAGCTGTTCTAAGAGCCAGGATACCTGCCTGGCAAACAAGGACATGGGAGGACACAGCGGGAGAAGGGCCATCCCACCTTGCTGGCGAGGGAGGACATGGAGCAGCGGGAATCGCTTTGACAAAACCCGGCTGGTTTGTAGGGCTCCTAAGGAGARCACTCAGTTGTTCTGTTTTCTTTCCCCCCCGGCAGATAATGCCATTTTTAAGCCTTCCAGCATAAAATTATATATTTTTGTAGGTGAAATTGCCTGATTAATCATTAAGCTGTTGAATATTTTAAATAAACCAGACATCTGTTGTGAACGGCAGAAGCTGCGCAGAAATAAAACTGCAGCCCTTAGTAGCTCTCCATGCCAAAGGGAAACTGGAAAAGGAATGACAAACACTAGCTGCGCGGGGAAGAAAAATAACTCGTGTTAAAGGAAAACGGAAAGATTTGAGCCCCCCAGGTCAGTGGATGAGATCAAGTGTGTGCAGCTTGGCCTGAGACATCATTGGAGCTCTCATCACCCCATCTCGTCTGCAGGAGCGTTTRGGGGCCTGTGCTGCTTTTGGGGATCTCTTCTGCTTGGTGACATCATTTGGGTTGGGTCAAGCCCTAAACTAAGGCCTTGCCCTTTTATTGGCCTTTATTGGCCATTAAAGGCGTCAGTTTGGCCCAGCCCTCATTCACAGCCTTGTTGGCTGCTGTTGGGTCCTTGTTTCTGTTGTGTTTTTCCTTCTCCCAGACCAGCTCTTAGTCGGGATGCAGGAGATTGCAGGAAGATCTTGGCTCTTCCCGAGTTTATGGGGTTCAACTGGGGACACTTGCCCCAGCACCAGGATGTATTTATGGATCTGGGAAGGTTTTCCCTGGCGGCGGGTGCAGCCTTCCCTGCTCTATCCCAGCCTTTCCAGGCTCTGGCCGGCACGGAGGGCCCCAGGGYATCCTCCTTGTGTCACTTGGCTTCACTCGCTCACAGCAGGGAGACGCCGGTAAAGCCCAAGTGCTCCCTTGGGTGCGCTTGTTTAGCTGCTCCGCTTGGCTGAATCCCGCCTCGCACCCGTCCTAATCCCAGGATTAGCGGCCCTGGCGCCGCTCACGCGCAGGCAGCCCTGGGTGCCATGTCCCACTGCGGGGGCCACCTCGGCGCTCCTGTTCCTGTGCGCTCGGAGCTGAGGGTGCCTCTGGCTTGAGAAATTTGGGTGAGGACGGTGCAGGTTCAGCCGCTCCATCCCCGCATAGGAAAAGACAGCAATTTTTTCCTYCTTTTCTATGATCAAAACCAGCGTTAGGGTGTAATCGAATCTCACGCTCCGGGTCCTAAACCGTAACCTGCCTGTGGACGTGGTGGGATTTMCCGGGAACTGCAGACATTTCCTGACAATTAATTTCCACGCTGGGAGGGCCAGGAGGGGTGAGAGCGCTGTAATTAATTTACAGTGATTATTTCCAGCAGCTGGTGAGCGGCGGGGACGGCCGGGAGCGCCGGCACCGCTGAGCGCGAGGCCGGCGGCTCCGGCTCCGCAGCGGGCAGCGCCCGGAGCGCGTTCCGGGTGCAGCGAGGGTTAAGTGGGCACGGAAAATTCCTCTGCTAAGCGGATCATCCGGGCGGCCGCTCCRGGCCTCCCGCGGAGGCGGCTCCCGGCGGCTCCTCGGCCACCCGCTAATCCCCCCGGCTGGCAGTGCCACCCTGGTTGTTTTGGTGGCCGCGGGGCTCTGTCCTTGCTTGGGTTTTGGCACTTCTGGCTTTTGGGGTGGCCAGCAAGCCAGGTCCGGAGGTGAAGGAGCTCTGGAGCTGGGATCCTCCAAGCGTTGCTCTTCCCAAGGCCCTCGGTTGGATCCCATCTCCAAAGGAAGCCGCTCGGATCCGGGGTCCGCTTGCCCGATGGAGCAGCGAGCCGGGCGCTAAGTGCACTATTGATCTGGGGCTYGGAAAACGCTGAGGAAGTCGGAAAACGGCGGCTCTCTAAAAGGCTGCGCGCCGCGTGAGCTCGATAGGGCAGCTGCGCCGAGAGGCTGCCGCGCTCCCATTAATATTTAATTCTGCAAAAGAGGCYGGGCTGCTTGGAAGGGGGCAGGGCAGGATATGGAGGCCGGAGAGGGAGGGAAGCGGAGGCAAATCCCCCTGGAACAGCCTCCATGGGGAGAGGGCCGCTGCCGAGTGCCACCGTGACCACGTCCCCGCTGCTGCTGCAAGTGCTGTCGCGTGATGAGTATTTAGCTACTCTGCCCATGTTTTAAGGGTGATGTGGATGAAGAGCATCTCTGCTGGCCAGCCCCATGTGGTRGTGAGCCTGGAGCATGCGCTGGATGTCAGACTAGGGTGGTCCCAGCTGGCGTGAGGTCTTCTCTGTCCTGGCTGGAGTGAGGTCCTCTCCAGCAGGGCCTCCTGGACCTCCCCGAGCAGCCAGGAGCCAACGCGGTCCAGCTGGTTTCTCTTCCCTTTGTACAAGACTCGTCCTGCTGTGAACCAAGGCGAGGCGGTGCCCCCGAAGCGGCGCACGGCCGCGTTTCACCTTGTGCTGCAGCGTTGGCTCCGGGCAGAAGCAGCATCCCCAGGGACGTGGCACCCCTGTGGGTCACAGCCAGACGGCCCCCGAGGCAGGGGCAGGGCAAGGGAGGGACCTGCGTGTCACCTGTGCCACCCCTGTGGCAGCCTTGGGTCCCATGTGCGGGTTTGGGGGAAGCTTTTGATCCCTCTGGCTGTCCTGCTGGGAAGGAGGCTGCGGGTTCCCAGTGCCTTCGCAGGCAGTTTGCAGCTCCCGTCGAGGCTCTGGTCATTCCAATCCGCACCCGCTCTTTCCTTCGGAGAACATCCCTTCCTTGCAAGCCCTTGGCTCCCTTTGCATCCCTTCCGAGGCGGGGGAAGCTTCCAGGTGCCGGTTAAACCTCCCTGSAGCCGGGGTGGCATCGCGGTGCCTCCTGCACCAGCCCTCGGAGCGGCTCTTGTCAGCAGAGCACCAGACACCTTCAAGCGAGGCAAGTCCCAATCCGGGTGTCTACGGAGATGGCTACGGAGCGTGCAGGGAGATCCTGCTCTCGTGTGAGGTTGGGCCCTGTTCCCTCACGTCCTGTAACGCCCAGCCCTCRTGGTGCCTGGGTCTCGCTGCTGGAGCGGGTGGTAATTAGCTGAGCAGCTAACGAGGTACCCAGCCAGATCTRGTTGAACTCATCCAGGTGGAGAAGCGAGATGCATTCCCCTGYGGAAGCAGCTTCCCTGGGTCTTGCCACGTTCCCTGCTTGTTTCTATGGATGGAGCCGGAGGCCACGCGCTCCGCCCGGCCTCGCTGGCCCGTGTTCRGTTGGGTTTGGTTCCCTATTTTTCTTCCTGTTTCTGTTCAGGGTATCGCAAGGAGCTCGATCCAGCTGCGTCTTTAGGAAGGGCTTTGGGAGAGCATTGCTCAGGCAATGCCCCTTCCACCATCAAGAACTGTGATTTGCGTTTTGGTGACCCCTAATTCTTTATTTGCAAAATGGGGCTGAGGGGATGTGTGTGCTGGATGAGTTGTTAGACCCGAAGGAGAAGCGTTTCTGTGCCTGGCTCTTTGTCTGCTTTTTCCGATTGCATCCGCCGGTCTCCTAAGAGAAATTAGCTCTTCACAATAAACCTTATAAATCAAGCTACGTAGAAAAGTTTAGCTAAGAACCCTTAGCTAAACCTAACATCAAATTTGCCTGAATGGGTAATAAATAAGGCCTCTTCCTCCCTGTCCCTGTGCCAAAATCCACAAGTTCTCTTAGCTGGGGAAATGGTGCTGACGCTGAGCAAAAATCCCCCAACCATCAATAGGGCTGAGAGCAGCACCCGGACGCCTGGGCCCAGCCTGGCTCCCTTTGGCTGGGGTCAATTCCTGCACCTTGGCTGGCTCCATCGTGCCGTTATGGAGCCCCACATTGCTTCCTGACACCTTTGGGTTTCCCACTTTTTCTTTACTAGGTTTGGAAACCTCCGGAGAGGGAAACGTGCTTGGAGTAGGGGGTGTGCTCCGGGTGTGTGCTCGCTTTCTTGCTGCTTTTTCCTTTTTCTCCCCAATTGTATGTGGATCCCCCCTGCTAGGGGGCCCTGACTCGAAAGGGACAGGGTTCAAGTTCTATAAAAACAACCCCCTTGGCCTTAAAGAGCAAAAGGATCTGGAGCAGCCAGATGTGACTCGGAACCACCACGAAACACTGGCAAGCCGATGCTCTGATCAACCCTCGTGAGCGTCCCTGGCACTGCAGAACGGGCCCAAAGCGTCGCAAACAACCGCAGCGCGTGGTCCCGCGGGACGGGCAGTACCCGCCTGGGCCCCCAAGGGCTGCAACATCATGAGCAGGGGCAGCCGCTGCTCCGCAGGGTCCGGCCTTTCCCGGGACCCTCTGATTGCCCCGGCGTGGGCAGGCGGGATCCAGCTCATGGCTGCGCTCGCCTGCATGTCAGTAGTCCCTGAGACACCAAGAGCCTTTTCCCTGCCCATTCCAGGCTCTCCTGGCCAAAGGGGCTGCTCTACAACAGATGCCCGCATGGTATCCCCTGCTACAGTGCCCAGGGAAGTGGCCCTGGATGGCCACTATCATGGGAACAGCCTTGGATTTTCCAGGCGCCATCCTGTCCCCAAATACCGACTGTGCTCCCCGTCCATCCCAGCAGCGCTGCTGTCACCTCACTTATTCCTTTCTTTTTAAATTCCCTAATCCTCACCAGCGGATAGCACCAGGGTTGTATGTGGGAGAAAAAGGGGCAATAAATACATGGGGATTTTGCAAACCAATCCCAAATCCACAGAATAATTTACTTTGTATTATTGTGTTCTCGCTTTGTTTTCTCATCAGCAAATTTATCCAGGGTTTTATGCTGAAAGGTGGTTTCTGGCGGGTAAAATGAACCCTGGGCTGGGCTCGCTCCGGGGTTAGGCAGGGACATGCCGGCAAATCCGTGTTCTGCTTTTGGGTAACTCTCATTCATGGATGCGTGTGGGGCTTGTTACGGCTCTTGGCAATCGTACGCGACGAGGAAATACTGCCGCTACCCAGAACAGAGATATTTTAAGCTAAGTATTGACTGAATGGGGAGATGCAAAGAGCTGGTTTCAGTCGGGTATGGGAGGAGAGCAGAGAACTTCCCAGGGGTCGGAACCCGCCCGCCGGGAGCTGCGGAGGCTCCAGGGCAAAGCCGGCTGGGTTCCCCCTGCAGCCAAGGGGGCCAAGAAGCTGGGCACCTCCACTGGCTTAGCAATGGTTAATAACTCTTTAATGTGCCTGTGTTAGACTTGGGCTTTCCTTTCAGACGTTCCCTAGAAGGAGAAGCTGGTAACCAGGTGGAATGGGAGGTGGGGGGCATCTTCTCTGGCTCTGATGGGACCAAACAGTTTGGAGAGAATTGGGGTCTTGCTGGTGTTGTGACTTGACCAGTGTGAGCACTTGGCCTCTCTGGCTGGCAAGGCTGTGGTTTTGACTCTTGGATTTCCCAAGAAAACCCAAGGTTGGCTAGGCTGCGTGTTTTCTAGGTGGGAAACTGAGGCACAGGTTCAAAGAGTGGCCTGGCTTCACAGCAGACCCCAGCCAGGGCTGGCGACGAGATCTCTGGGTCTGTTCCTCTCCTCACTTGGATGGATGAGAATCCCCCTTCTCGTTACACACGAGGCTGGTCAACCCATAAGAGGTGCCCCTCATTAGAGGTCACCCTAAGGGAATCCCTTCTGGGAGGGACAGGCTTTGTCCCCGAGGAMCGTGGCTTTGGGCACCACGGTAGCACCCATGGGAGCGACTCGCAGCCACCTTGGTTTGCTCTTTGTTTTGACCCCTCGCCTCCCTTCAGCAACGTAAAGGCTCGTGAATTATGAATCAAACGCTCCTGCGGAGCCTTGCGGTGCACCAAATAAAAGGCAAMGATTAATATTTAAGGGAAAATAAGTTAAAGATTTTAACTACAAGGGCGAGTGTCTATCCGCAGAGCCCGCTCCTGTTGAGGCCCAGGAGGAGCCAGGGTGCTGGGGACTCGCCAGGGAAGCCAATAACCTCCTCCCCACACAAACATGGGTCGTGCTGGGTGCTCCTTTCCCACCCCTTGCTCCCATACCCTGGGGTGATGCATCTGCCATCACCGGTGTGACCGATGTGACCAGTGGGACACATCCCAGGAAAGCAGCGTGCGAGCTCGGAGTGGCGTGGCCATGTCCCCACAGGGACGTCTCCTCTGCCCACTCACACCAGCACCCACTTTTCCTTTGCTCTGCCACTCCGCGCTGCTTTGGACCCAGCCCTTAGCGCGCCRGCAYCATCCTCTGCTCATGGGACYGCTGCTTACGRGCACAGCATGAGGACAGGYATTTGGCACCCTGGAAGGTCGAGARTCCCCAAGCTGAGGTGTCCTTCACCTCAGCAGGACGCCCAGTGTCCAGCCACCCAGAGCAGAGCCCGTCGGCCAAGAGGGGCCGTACTCACGTGGGTGCAGAACCTCTCCGGCGGGTCCCCGCAGGTGATTCCCGCYGGATCCACTCTGACCGTCACGTAATCCTTCATGCGCATGGCCTTGGGCTGGCACGCGTAGAACTCCCACGAGGGGCCGTCGTCCGTGGTCACCCAGGACTTGCAAATGTCGTATTGTCCCATGGCCAGGGGCAGCCAGTGCAAAAGCAGAGCCACCAGGTAGGACATGGCAGCGGGCACCGCAGGCCGGGGCCCCGGGCGAGGAAGGCGCCGAGAGTCCCGAGAAAGGCAGCGACTGGGCTAGGGGTTGCGCTCGGGATCAGCATGGAAACTCCTCATCCAAAGTGATCCCGTCTAAGGAGATCCAGGTGATGACAGGAACGACCCTGCTTTCCACATGGTTTTTGGCTACRGAAAGCTGCTCTCGAGGCAGAAGCCAACTTTGCAAATCGCCTGACTTGGAAAGTTTGGGCTAGAATTGCAGATCAGTGGTCCAAAGTCTTCCTTAACCTCATCCTTCCCTTGGTTGCATGAGAGGTCTTCCAAATCAGCATGAAAATATCTAGAGGTGACTCCAGTCAATCAATAGGAAAGATCAAGTTCGGAGTTGCTGATGAAATTTGATAGGAGCAAATCGGAGAGGCTGCGAGATGGTGCTGGATCAGGTTTTCCACAACCTTCTCATCTGGTGCAAACGCGTTGCCGTGGGGAGTGCTTTAACCTGTGGTCTGCTTTAAATAATTATCGGGAGGGGTTTTTTTTGAGCGTTAATTCGTAGAATAAATATAGCATCTGCTCATCGATACGGCCCTGGCAAGAGGGGTTCTTTGGAGCTGGACCTCCCGCCTTGCTGGGGGCGGTTGCGTCGACGTTACCGCGTCGGGCGGCAGCACCTGCGGGGCCTCTGCGCCGGCTCCTTCGTGGTCATTTGACTGATGCCAGCGGCATCAGCCTYGCTCGGGTCTCCTCCGCCCTCGCATAAGGCGGTCGGTGCCCTCGGGCGCCGCAGCAGCAAGTTCCCCAAGTCTTTGGCTSCAACCCCGCTGCTACCTGAGGGCTCGATCCCCTCTCATGGTGGGCACGAGGGGGGACTTCGTTAGCAGGAGCCACCTGCAACAGATTGGAAGAGGAATTAGCGGGGACAAAGCAGGGGGTGGCTGGGGCCAGCAGGCTCCGGTSCCCGAGGACAAGCGCGGACCTCGGCTGGGCTTTTGCTAGAGGGAGATATACAACTTTAATAAAAAGAAATCCATAGCAAGGTGCTTATGGCCAAGCTGCTGTTTGGGAGGCTGGTGGGAGCGTCGCCCCACTTAGCGACTCTGTTTTTCTGGACAGCAATAGCTCTAATGGGTCCTTAAATGATATCAAGAAGGAACAATAGGTCATTAGGAGATGGAGAATGGATAGAGAATATGCAGACGCAGGCCAGCGACAGACAGACAAATTGATAGTCTTAAAAAGATAAGCAAATAAATWAGACAGTTGGGGAGACAGATACATTGTCCAGCAACCCCATGTATGATTTATCTGAACAATAACGTTTAATAAAAAACAATTTAAAGTACTAATAACATTTCAGGTTCACCTAATACACAAAGAGCAATGACCTCCCCGGTATTCATTTCAGGTTAAAGCAGCATTTCTGCAATTTTGTCCTTTTTCCAATAGAGCTATAAAAATCTGAAGTAATTCCAAAACAAAACGACAAGGAAGAGGGGAAAAAAAGCAAAGTCGAGCCATCCCTCAGCGTTAGATCCAGGAGAGACAGATCTTATAAGAGAAGGTGGGAGGTGTATAACCAGAACAGAGATTCAGCCCTGGATAATTCCCTTTTTATTTGATTCCTCAACTTTTTGGTCTAGAATTCGGAGACGGCCGCTTTGACCGCGTGTAGAGCAGCTGCCTTCTCATAAAGCTCCTTGACCGTGTGAAACGCCGGGTTAACGGGTGCATTGATCCACGTTAGGGGGGCTCCTGCTGCTGTGCTGCCAACTCCCCTTTCCCCCCCTTTTTGGGTGAAAGATTTCTGATGGAGATGAATGAGTTCAGAGGAGGGAACCCATCTCTCATGCTTCATTTCAAGCTCTCAAAGAAGAGCCCATTATAGCTGCGTTGGACCTGAATAAACTTCCCGAGAAAGAATAGTCTGGCTGCTATTTTTACATTATGAGTAAATGTAGTAAAAATAATAAAACGGTGTGACACAGAGTGTTTTTAAGTCCTGCTGACATCAGAGCTGTCTTTTCAGTTATAATAAGTCAGTTCCTAATTATTACATCAAATTGGTCACAGCCAACTGCCTGATCAGAGAGCGGGCGAGACTTCAGCGTTGTGTATAAAACAAACTGGGTTGTTCTAATGAGGACTCAAGTGCTGTTAAGTTTATGGATCTATTTTCACAGCCTTAAGAATTACATTTTGCACTCGAATGGCTGTCAGGGAAAAAACCCACGGAAGAATGGATCTATAATATCTATTAGTTTCTTGTTATGCTTGTTAAATGTCATAGATTCCCAGGGAAATAAAAATTTGTCTGAGAATGTATTTGCAGACAGTCAATCATGCGGGTTCCCTGTGAAGCCGGCGGTGCCAAGAGCGGCACRCTACAGTTCCTTTGCAGAAATAGTTGTACCAGGTTGCTCTAAAACAGGCTGGCATATTGCAAACGGGGAAGGGAAAGGTTTTTTGGAAYGAGAGCTTTTGCTCTGCTCCATTTGGTTTGGTCCTTGGAATATAAATCTCCCCCCGTTGTTATTAAGAAACTGCAGTTTGTGGGAACAAATAGAATCGATGCTCTTTGATTTCTTTGAAGAGTACTCGGCAATCACAAGGGGCTGATAGCCAGGGTATTAAAAACACAAAATTAGATTGCATCTTGACTTAGCTGATTTCTTTTTTTTTATTGGATTAACGCCCTATTGCAATAGAGGCAACACCAAGTAACAACTCTGCTCGGGAATTAAGGGCACAAAGTAAACTCAGTGCAYGAGTTCACGATTTTCTTTCAGGTGCTGCCTTAAGAATAGAACCCAAGCACCCCCCTCCCCACGCTGATCAAGTGCAAGGAGTTTTTGCCCTCTTTTTTCCCCTATTATCTCTCCCCCTTCATTCTTACACGCGAGTTAGGAGACACGCGCTCTGCACGCAGGGTGACAGGGGAATGAACTGCGAGAATAGCGGCGCAAACCTCAGCGGAGAGCGGCGCTCCCGGCAGAGAAACCTGTAAATCTCGCTCCCGTTGAGCTGCTCTCCCTTAACGCATTTGTGGTTCTGGACAAATTGATTCCCCCCTTTCCCCCCCACCCTTCACATCCCCTCAGGTTGCTCTTAGGCTAGAGGACCGTGAGATAATTGAAAGACTGTGTTAAAAGTCGGGCAAAAGGGGAGAGCAGCCCAGTTTGCAAAGCGGGCGGCTCTCGAAACTCTGCCGGGGGGGGGTGGTGTATATACATATGTATATATAATGTAAATAATATCTAGGCTGGCGTATGGACGATGCCGCTGCAGGCAGGGCAGGGTGACAGCGCGACCCGGCGCGGGGGGCGGCCGGAGCGCGGCTGGGGGCAGTGAGCGGGGGCAGCGCGGCCGCTCCGCGCACCCCGCGCAGCCTCCGCGCAAAGTTGCGAGCGGCCGCCCGGGCTCCGCGCGCGCCGGCTCCGCTTCGGGGCCGGGGGAATCCGCTCAGGGAAGGGCTTGAGGACCCGCTAGAGCAGAGGGCGGCCAGAGACYCCCCCCCTCCATCCTTTCCCCTCCGCCCCCGGCCGCGCGCCCGTCCTTACCGGGAGGGAGCGGCGGGTCCCGGGCGCACGAGTGAAGTTCGGGGCCGGAGCCCCCCCCCGCTCGGCTGCCGGCCCCAAGGGCAGATGGCCGGGGAGCTTTGTGCAATCCCCGGCTCCCCGCGCAAGTTAAAGCCGCGGCCGAAATCCCTTTTGCGATCACTTTCAATCACGCTCGGAGCTTTTATCTGCGCGCCTGATCCGCGCTGCGTAACTTCCTCTGGGCAGCTCGAGCGCACGGCATCCCACCGGCGAGCAATGTGCTTCTTAAAGGTGCAGGGGAGGAAATGCGAGCGGGGCGGGGAGGGAGGAGGCTGCGGAAGAAATAAATAAAGAAAAGAAAAAGAAAAGAACCCGCCCGGCGAAGGGGAGGCTGCGAGCGGCGGCGCGGGATGTGCAGCCACCGGTTAGATAACCGGGAGGGCCGGGTGTGCCACTCCTTTCTCTTTCCTCCTCTTCTTCTTCTTCTTTTTTTTTTAAAGGGCTTAAAAAAATCATGAGCTCATGTTTGCTCGAGGAAGGGGGAAAAAAAAAAAAAAAGCTCTAGTCACGAGGGCTTCCCTGCACGTGTAAGTTATTGCCGGGCGCCCTGGTATTTTGGGGAGGCTCCTGCTGGCAGAGATGCTGCAAATGAAGTGGTGCGTGTGTGTGTGCTGGGGGAAGAGGGGGAGGTTGGAATTAATAGGATAAACACAGCAAAAAAACTCGGAGATGGGTAATCAGATGGCCGGGAAATGCTGTGATAATGGTGGGAATGTGCTTTGGGATTTAACCAAACCAGCTTTTCTTTGACAAGGCAGGGGATTAGCATGCGGAGCGGTACCAGGGGCTGCCAGCAGCACCAAGGCTGCTAAAACCAGGTCCCGTGGCTACGCCGAGGGACAGAGGAGGAAGGGCTGGATAAACCACGGCAGGCGAAGGCCCTACTTGGGTGCCTGCTGGGCCCCGCGATGGTCCCCAAGCAGTGTCAGGTTATTGCCACGTGTGACAGTCTGCTCATGGGGAGGAGAACGATGAGCTCCCACTTCCCCCATGGATATGGCTACCAGACCCCAGCTGTTCTCTCTTACCCCAGAATTTGGTGATTTCCTCATTGGAAAATGTGCCATTTCTCATGCACATGGTTTGCAATCTCATCTGCTCACAGTTTTGTTGTATGAATTATCCAGACCGGTGGCTCTGCAATTCTATGGGGCTTCTCCCATTTAGGAACCCCTGGAAAACACAGGGTTTGCCCTGTGGCAGGATAGGGGCAATTTCAAGCTCTCCTGGGAAATGTTTCCCATACGCTGGATCCATGAGATGCTGGTGTCTATCTCAAGGGTAWCCCCGTGCTCCTCTGCCTTTCCATGTGCTCTTTTTTGCAGCCCAGGCTTGCCTTGGGCCAGCAGAACTGCTTAAGCAGAAGCCCTGCCCGGCAGCTGAGGATGGGCTGATATTCCTGGGTTTCACCGAGTGGCTACAGGTCTTCCCCGTAGTAATGACTCCCCTGGAAATTCCCCGTGTCTCACTTATTGCTCCTTTATTAGTTATTACGGCGCAGTAACAGGATAAAAAGGAGCAGGTATTTCATTTTCCTTCCTCCTAACAGCGGCGGCAGAGCCCGAGTGCTGATTATTGACGTCGGAGTTAAGCGATGTGCACGCRTCATTAGGTTTCAATTGGAAAGAATAACAGCCCGGTGCGAGGGGTCACACCTCGAAAGCGCTCGGCGTGCAAGGAAAACCTGACGCCGTCTCCCTCCAGCCCGCAGGGCACGAGGGCAGGAGCTGGCCATAACTCCTGCGTACGGCCAGGTCAGGGGAGCCGGTTGCAGACAGATCACCAGGATTAACTAATGGCCAAATTAACTCCATGGAGGTGGTGGGTGGGAGCAACACGTTTGCTCCAGGCATGAGTGAACAGGTCTTGCTGTGAGGGCTCTTCATGCTGAGGAGAGATGGTCCATGGCTCTAATAGACACGGGAGCCCAAGGAAGTCGCTGCAAACCGTCCATTGGCACCGTTTCCTTCGCATGCAAAGAACTGGGGAGCGGTTGATGCACGGGGTTAATACTAGACCATTTGCTGCTGTGCCGAAGTCGTTTTGCTAATAGTTAAYGCCCGGGATTGTTGGCTGTGAGGTGGAAGGTCCACGAGGAGCAAAACGGCCGCGCGCTCCCAAGGGCGCCCGCGCTCCGCGTCATCGAGGCTGCTCTGATATTTAATTACTCCAGTGTAGGCAAGGGTGGAGAACGAGGCCCTTAATAWTTAATCCAGCTTCAGCTCCCAGAGGGATCCCCGGGGCCCGAGGGCCAAATGTAAACCCATTACGGGCACGTGTAATTCTATTGACATACGCAGACTTGCACCTGTTTATACGGGGCTATATTTGGCCATTTAGCCATTTGGCTAAATGGCAATCGCTGCTTTCCTGACTTATGCAGGGGAAGAAAGGGGTGTTTTCCCAGCTCAGGATGAGGGAGGATGAACTGCAGCGGTGAGAGGAAGACGTGGCACCCAGTGGGGCCCGGATTCAGCAGCGCGAGGACGAGGGGCAGGGTAATGACGGGGCTCGCGAGGACGCGTCTTGCTGTCTCACCTATAGCAGCAGCGCGCTCCTTTTATAGTCCTTATGTAGCAGTGTGCAGCCAAGGATGCCAAAGTGCTCTCTGCAAGTGAGTAAGCATTTTATTAGGTGGAAAGGCAGGGCTAATGATGGGGCTCCAAGCCAGGAGCAGGTGAGAAGCCCTTTGCTGGGGAGGGTCTCAGGCAGTGTTTGATGGACCCGTCTCAGCCCACGCTGTCTCTGCAGTGGTGCCTTTCTTCCTGGGTGCAGGGTGCAGACCCCACCACCCCGCCAGGACCTCTGGAGAGATGATTCCGTAGCCCAGGAGGAATTTTCCCTGGGAATTTAAAGATGTGGGAGGGGAGGCCTGCTGCASTGGGAACCCGGTGCTCCACAGGGGACACGTGGCTTGTGCCACCACCCTTGTACCACCCTGCAYCCTTCTGCCTAAGCTGGACTCGATGACAGCTCCAGGCTGCATTGGAACGGGCAAGGTCGTGTTTCCCAGCTCCCTGTGCGTGATCCAAGGACACCCCCCCCCGGTCTGGGGAGGCTATTTCGCGTTTGGAACGCACGCTGGCAWACCCGCACGGCGCCTGGGCTGAGCACCGCGCAGCCTCGGTGCGGGGAGGAGGCCGGGGGGGTTGTTGCCCTCCCGCCCCATCCCGCACGGCCCCTGCTCCAGCCCACGGGCCAGCCCAGCAGCTCCCCAACCCAGCGGCACCCACGGGCCCTCCAGACAACACGAGGGAAGAGCCTGATGGCTCCATCCCAAAGGACACTATTTTCCCCCTCTCTTTTGAAGGCTCTTTGGGGGCTGGCACGGAGCATGTGCACCGGAGCGGAGAGTTCCCTCTCCCTCCGCGGCTCCTACACAAAACGTGGGCTGCGCTTCCCGCAGCTCCCGAGGTTTTCCAGGCCTCCTGGTGCGTTTTGCCCTCCGCGATGAGCTCAGCAAAGGAGCAGGGGCCGCTCTCCCCGGGGAGGCGACGCTGCCTCTTGCCTGCCCGCAGGACGGCCGGGAGGAGGGCGGGATGCTCAGCGCTTAGCCGGAGCCGGGCAAGGGGACGCGGAGCGTTTCAGGCGGAGAAAGGGCTCTTGTGCAGGGAAACGTGCGGCTGCCTTGGCGGGGGAGCCGCCGCTCCTCGCAGCGCTCCTGCGTGCCAAGCTGCAAGCCTTCCCCGCAGCAGGTCATTGCCTCCTTAAGGAAAACAAGCATGAAAAAAAAAAAAAAAAAAAAAAAAAAAAAAAAAGGCATCACTGTCACCGCTGGAAAAACTTTGATCATTTAAATATTATTGATGCGCATTAACTCCCGGGGAGAGCGACTGGGTGATGGGAAGTGCTTCACCTTGACACGGGGAAAATATGTTGATTTCTGTGCCTTGTCTTTTGTTTCATATATCAAATCAGAGCTTAGCCAAGTGAATCAGCTCAGGAAGCATTTAAGATTTATTTGATTTGGGGGAAGACAGGCTTTCCTTATCTTTACCAGCTCCGGGGGAGTAAGTATGGGTAAAAACAGGAGGAGCTTTTAGAGGAGAGATCTATAATTAACAACCCCTCAGAAGGGGAACTTGCCTTTTACCTTACTATTAACATGGAAGGGTTGGAGAATRCATCTCTGGCTCTGGGGATCTCCTGTGCATCCTCAGCAGAGCCCTGGGAGTTCCTCTAATCCCTGCCTGGGAGCACGTATGTGCTTTAAAACACATCCYGCCACCTCCGTCCTCCTTCGGGCTAGGGAGCGGGGAGGATTCCCACGAATCCCATCAACAACGTCGGCATCATGTGGGCCCTCCTGGATGGGGAACCTCCCCCTTGCAGGGCTGTTTTCCGGGCCGCCCCGAGCCTTGGGCTGGAGGCAGACGCTTTCCCCGGTGCTTTTCGACTCGAGGAAGGACCGTGTCGCTTCTAATGGAGTTGACAGCAGCASGGAGGGTTTTTTAGGTTAGTGGTGGAAGAACGCACTTGTAATGAGTGAAGTAATTGAATAAATGCTGACAATTTGATGTGGAAAATGCATAATCAGCGAGCTGCGGCAGGGAGGCTTGTTCTTTTTTCCTCTCTTTCTCGAGCGCTGGGGTAGAGGCGTTGAGTCTCTTGCAGGCAGGGGATGCGCTCAGCAGTGCAGGAGCAGCAGCTCCAGGCACATGCTTCCCTCCCAGGCACACACGTGCTCATCGCCAAATAATTGACCCGCTTGTGCTAACACGCTATTTGCATCACCGGAACATAATAAATACCTAATCAATCCCCACCCTCCACATTCCCTCCGGAATAGTCTGCTCTGCTGGCCCAAATTGCAGCAGCCCTGCCTGGAAGTGGGGGGAAAAGGTAACGGACCCAAATGGGACCTCCCCAAGCAGCGCTAGGATCTTCCAGGAATAACTGGGAATCTAACWGGCTTTTCAGATTCCCGGTGCAGCTAAAAAAATAACTATGGACGCAGTCAGGCTGACGTGTTCTCGAGCGCAGTGACTCTCCCTCCCCAACCACCGTCTCAGCTGTGTGCAGATGGAAACTCAGTGAGTTTCTTTGCACCAAGCCCCCAGTTGGAGTCTGTCAATGGGAACAGCATCATCTGTGTCATGTATGTTGGAAGCGCTGAAGAGAGCTGAGTGTCACTAATCTATTTGCATATTGAAGATAGGGGAGAAAAACAGTCGTCTTGCTTTCTCTCCTGCCTACTCAAATATCTGTTAAACAAGGAGGAGAATAACACGAGTCCTCTCAGTACTTGGTGYATCCATGCCCTGGAATGAAGGAGCCACTGCTGAGTCCTGCCTCGTGGGATGTGGGGATCGGAGCTCGCTGTTTCCGCAGGCTGCCGGGCAAAAGGCAGCTGCTGGATGCAGAATCTCCGTGATCACCTTGACTTTATGTCTTCAGGACACGCTCTTGGCTTCGYAGCCAAACCAGCACTTGCATATCTAGGGCACTTAGGTTTGACCTACCAACTGTTAAATAAGTTATAGGTTATTCCCCTGAATTATGAGCGTGGAACAGCACATGGCCATGGGAGAGAAGAGCTCAGGGCACAGCAGTTCAGCACCACGGTGAGCCATGGGAGCGGATTCCTTGGGAATTTCTAAGCACCAGGAAAGAGAAGGAGCAGCACAGAGCTGATCATCCGTATCCTGAGAGGCACCCGGGCTCTGTGTTCAAGACCAAGCTGAAGCATCAGCTTGGCTCTCCATTTGGCATCGTGCTTTTAATGCGAGCAGAGAGCTTTCCTCTAGGTGATAGTTGTCTTGGCCACACACGTCAGATCCAGATCGGGCTTTAAGGGTTGGAATTTAGATGCCTTTTCTTATGCTTCTGGTATTAATTTCATATGCAGTGGAAAAGTAATATCCTGTCTGTCACCAGAGAGGAAGGGMTGTGCATGCGTATTTGCGCACAGTCATCGCTAACTGCTCAGCTTTTCCATTCAAACTCCGGGTTTTTGTGTGTGTGTGTGTGTGTGAAAATTTCTAAAACTAAAATGAAAACGGGCTGCAGAAATGGTGAATGTCAGATACCAATAAGGCAAAAGCATGAGATGTTTTCTCTTGTTTTTGCAACTCATGGTCTTTGTGTGTAAGAGTGCATTGCATGGCAACTGCATTCACACTTCTCTTTAATAAAAGCTCCTAGCAGATGGACACACTATTAGCATGTATCCCCCAGATCTGCGTACTTCATATTCATGCCAAGATGGCACGGAGCACACATGAGATGAACAAGGCTGATACCAACACAATTGCACCAGATTAAGGCAGTTATCAAAGGGTATAATCCTAACCTCCTCGTTAGGAACRCAGTTTAATATTAGTTATTAACAGTTGAATTCCTACGGAAGTCAAATTAAGGTCTTCCATATATAGTTGGACAGGGCTCTTAGGTACAACAAGTTGATGAATGTGTTATAAATCCCCAAGAGATGGGGCTAAGAAATGGCATTTCCATCTGAACTGTGAGAAATCTGGAGCTGGAAACGTGCAGACCTCAAGGTTTGGTCCAGCCTGCTGTGAAATTAGGTCTCACTTGAAATTCAGGTCTTATCCCGGATCACTGTCTGAGCTTCCCCAACCGAAGTGCAATCAAATCCAGGCAGGAGACCAGCCTGCCTGTAATATCTTATCCAATATTAGGCATTACAAAGTGGTATTCCAGAGCCCCAAATATGTTTGGTGCTGTTGTTCTAGTCCATTAATCAAGCACAGTGCTGCACATACTAATAGATCAACCATGAGGAAATATTTATGAATAAGCATTGTTGTGAGCGCAAAAATTAAACACAGCAGGTTTTAAATACACAGGATCTTTAAAAAGAAAACTTGATTATCTCCAACATATTTGATGCCAAATTCAGAGTGAATTTTCAGAGAATCTTAGGTAGCCTGTGCTTGAGTAATTTACACCTTCTTCCAGCTCCCTTCAGTGTGTAAATTATTCCTGCTTCCATCTATATTGGATCTGACCCGTTGCTCCAAGGATACTGATGAAATCCTGTAGCACCGGATAATGCTCTGTGYGGGGATGGCGGAGGGGCTGTGTGCGAGGCAGGCGGTGGCACTTGGGCTTTACAAGGCTCGAACCCGTGGTGGCCCCTACGGTCTCCCTGTACCGTTGGAAATGAAACATTGCTCGCCTGTGTGAGCACGATGGCAATTCCACCGAAATCGTCCACCAGCTGATGTCGTTCTTGGATGTGGGAATTTTGTCCCTTTCTTCCATGGGGATGGAATTTGTAGTGACGTGGGTAACGGAGCACGGAGCAGACTGTCTGCATCCACTGACAGTGTCAGGCTYGGAGGGGCTGGAAGTGCTTCTAGGAGGAGGATGCAAGAACTCCAAAACCTGAGGAAGAAATGGGGGAAAAAGAGCCTGATGTTCAGACAGGACAAGCGTGAAGCTGAATGTGCGGGAACCAACAAAATGTGTGTCAGGAAATGGGCGTGCAAAGAGCCACAGGGGGTTCCCTAGGGATGCAAAGATAGGACAGCAACCTTCCAGAAGCCCAAAGATGCTGCAAAGGACRGAACTGTTGTCCCTGGCCACAGGAGAAGGACAGAAGTAATGGGCTTAACCTGCAGCAAGTGAAATTTAGGTTAGATATTGGGGGAAATGTTCCATCTTTAAGAATAGCTGAGGACCAGAATAGCTCGTCTGGGGAGCCTGTGGAATCTCCTTAAAGACTTCCAGTGCTGGACAGGCTGGTCGGGCGCCTGTCAGGAGTGATTGAGGCAGAGCCGATCCTCGGGAGCGGCGGGAGGACACGGRCTCGGGGACCTCAAGGATCCCTTCCCTGCCCCATCCCGGCACTCTGTGCGTTTCTGCCGGCTGCGATGTTASACAAACGGGATCTCAAGGTCGCCTTAATATCTTTCATTTAACATTGGCAAGTTTTGTTTACCTGTCAAGTTGCTGGTTTTCAGCGTGAATCTCCTTAATTTGCATCCTCAACTATAAATTAAAGCGATGGGTGAGGAGACGGATATGGAAATCCATAATTCTAAAGGCCAAGTTCATTGAAGCGTCACATTTAGAGGAGCACATCCCTATTTTTAAACAAGTTTTAAAAGGCACGGTCAAAACTCCTCTGTTTTCTCGTGGCTCAGGAGTGTTCATATTCCCTGATAGGTGCATGTAGTTAAGTGGAGAAAAATTGATGATGGCATATCTAAAAGAGACAGGATGGAATCCTGCTTCACCACAATAGAAGAAAACCATTGTTTTTTAAAATGAAGTCAGGCATTGGTCTGGCTTCCAATTAATGAACACATTAGTGTTAAGCAATGGCTTAAAAAAAAAARGCATCAAGGTTCCTGAGGTCTCATAATGATTCTTGCTGCCTTTCCCTCCATGCACTATAGAGCCCACGCGCTTACGGGAAGTAAAGTACATGGTACCATAGCTCCGGCCTGGCAGGGAAGAAGGATCTTGTGCTGTAAGTGTAAGGGAGGGGATAAACGACAGCAGAATATAATTCCACAAATTAATTTGCTCAGGACCCAGGGGTTAGCGCTAATTTTGCACTAAGTGCCGGGAGAKCTTTAATGACCACAAATAGCAAACACTTGGGTTTTTACCCACTCGGAAGCCCAAACTGCCAGGTTTACAGTGCCCTCTAGTATCGCACTGCTGCATTAGCTTGCGGGTGCCACCTACCAAGTGCCACACAGGGAACTGACGCTCGTGGCAGCGCCTTTTCCTTAAGGATTTTCCCAGCCYGTCCCTGGGCTGCAGGGCATGCAGCAGCCCCTCTCTACCCCCAGGCAGAAGAGAGCCCTGCATTTGCACCCTTTGCACAAATCTTACTGTTTTATGACTAAAAAGTAAAACGCATACGAAGTTTGGCTCAGAGCACTGCGGTGACCAGGCTGCTCGGAAGACTCTTGTTAACAGTTTGTGACAATTTGTCAAAGGGATGTTAATAATAACTTGCCTTTAAACGGGCTTGGTGYTTCCTAGCTGCTGCTGCAGGTGCTAACTAGCGAAACGTGCACAAGGGAAGGAGAGCGGGAAGGACACGGAGGAAAAACCTGAGTCATATGAAACCCATTAGAAACCATCGCCCTGGACCACATCCTTGCCAGCCAAGGTCACTTGACTCAAGGACTCCTTGGAGCTGCAATATTCTGCCTCAGATGGATTTCTTCATGGAGCAGATGCAGGAAAGTCCTTGCAGGGGCTGGCTGTGGCCCCTGCTCTAAGAAGGGGCACATTTGGGGCACCACTGGAGGTTTCCAGCTTCTGGGAAAGCCTGGGGAGGGACCGTCCCCATGATGCCTGCCCTGGAGGTGCAGGGGAAGCTTAAGCTCTTGTTTGCTACTGGAATGGGGCTGGATTTGCAAGTTCTTTACYAGAAAAGCCTTTCTGCAGAAGCTGAACTTACGTTGAGTTGTAAGGAGCGACTCTTATGCTAAGAAATGTAGACACTCCTATGTGGGTATTAGTAAATGCAGATTATGCTCATGTTATTCACAGAGGTATTTTTCTTATGGAGAGAACTACTTAACTAGTGACTCCTGGCAGGCGCAATCAGGTACACGGAGATTATTAACCTGCGTTAACCAAGTGAGTTTCGTAAATGCATAGCTAACACCCATCTTCATTTTTTTCACATTGTGAAAAATCATTACGGACAAAACTGGCGTAAAGATGGAGTTGTTCTAGTCCCCATCATGACCAGCACATGCACTTCACATGTCAGTGATGTTCTTGCTTTTGAGATACGTAATGGGAGTGGAGAGCTGCCTGTCAGCTTAAGCACCCACTTCCAGCTACTTCGGTAACTGGCTAGAAGCTGCTGGAGAGGGTCGAGCTCCTCACTTAGGACCACGTAGCACCGAGCAAAGTCTGGCAGAGRGCAGCTCTTGGTGTTTTTTGAGGAGATAATTAATTGTTCCTGCTTTTAAGCCCTGTGTGAGGGAATAACACACATTAAAAATGAATATAGTATATGGGCTAGCGATGAGTAGGTCAAAAAGACAGGCAGATATTAGAGCATTCATAAAGTAAAATGATAGTCAAGGTAGGAGGTGTAAAAGGAAAAGAGGAATCGTGAGATGAAACCATTAATAGCAGCTGGTACATGTCTAAGGGATCAAGTAAATCTTATTACTAGTGCTAACTTCCAGAAACTGCCCATCTGAGACCATTTGCTTCCTTTTGCATTGGAGAGCTGTGTGCTGCACACCAAAGTGAGGGTTTTCCCAAGAGTCACGGCTGGCTGGAGGGCCGAGAGCAAGGGACTTACAGGGATAACTTGCTTCCCAAGACAAAATCCCTCCTGCAGACTCCCTGCACCACAACTTGGGAAGCAGCAGGACAGAACCAGCATTGAATCTGGCTGGATTCTTCCTCACCAGCATGTATTCGAGCTCTCATGTACTATGCATTCAATGTAAATGCTGAACTTTCCTTTTTGCCAGCGTGATTTCCATGCGTGGAGCCAAGAGAATCTGATCTGAGAGGTCCAGAGCCCTCCTGCTTTAAATTCCAGCTCCTGAACTAGCGTGCTGGAGCTGGAGAGCCATCTCATCGGCTATGCAGGATGTAAGTGGTTTGACAAGGATGYCTCTTTAGAGCTCAAGTGTCAGCTCGGAAGAGATGGATTGGGGGGGTCTTGAAAGACACACAGCACATCCCTGCAGCATCGTCTCTAAAAACTTTACTAAGTGTCTTAAATTCCTTGCAGAGCAATACAAGCAACTGCCTCAGCTTCTCAAGGGCACTCTACCTTTGATAAAGAATATATTTAAATGAAAGGGAGGAAAAAAMCCCCACTTTGCTGAATATAATAGAATGCAGCCTTCTAGTTTTGTRTTTCATGGGACACGAAGGTTCATCATTTATTGAAAATGAGATGTAGACCATCAGTAACATCCTGTCTTCCTTTTCAGAGGAAAATGCCTTCGCAGGAGGACTGYGAGAAGCTGCTTTTCTCCAACAAACCCCGTGTGTTCGGAGCGCGGTGCCGAAGTCTCCGGCCCATTTCATCCTCTTTGCCGTGCTCTCTGCYGTAGCTCGTTCTGCCAGCTAAGAAACTTCTTTGACAAATCTATTTTCCTCTTTATATTAAAAATTCCACAGTAAGCGTGGGCAAATTTCCATAAGACTTTGGGATTCTGGATTGAAGTCTTATCTATTATTCTGCCCTGGCCAACAGACAAATTTATCTGCTCAGAGCTCAGCCCCGAGGAGAGAGTTTTGAGGGAAGTGGAGTCCAACCGAGAGACATGCAGGGTCAGCGAATGCCTGGGCTCCTCCTTGGTGGTTTCTGGCCGCTCTTGCACTGGTGGTCCCTGCTGGTGGTTTGCCGGTCACCAGACGTGTTCATTGCAAGGGAAGGAGCGTGCGGAGCGGCGAGYTCCTGCACGCCGACACCAGGCGCTGCTACTGAACCCCGCAGGGGGGACCCGCGAGCTGGCGCAGGGGGGGCACCTGATGCTCAACCCCACGGCGAGCCCCAGCGAGAGGGCTGGAAGGGACAGCTGGGGCCTCTCCTCCGCAGCCTCCCGAAAGGCAAACGGCGCCGGGGGCTCGGAGCCAGGCGTGGAAATGGCATTTTCCAGCAATAATTAAAAACCAAACCAAAAAAAAAAAAAATAGCAAAAGGCTCATCTGTTGCTGAGCCATTTCCCTCGCCCACAGCAGCTCTCTGACATCCAGGCTAAGCTGTGTAAGGGATACGTTCCCCGGGGACAGGGCTGAGACCATCAGCTCAACGGGCTGCCCCCGCATTTCCATGCAAGGTGATGCTTGCAKCTCCCACGAGCTAGCGGGGCTGCTGGGTCTGCGCCTCGAGGACAGCGCGGTGGAAGCCCTCGGCACAAGGAAACATGGCCTGGGTGATTCAGAAGCTCTGTTTCTGCAGAATCAATATGGGATTAATGCTCTAGTATTAGACGGGAGGCGGCGTGCTCGGGAAGATGCTCGCTGTAAGACGAGACCCAGAACTGAGCTGTACTTGTAACATCTACCCGTAATATTTTTACAAGGCTACTACAGCTTCGCGAGGCAGGTTATTAGCTGGGCTACGTAAAGCAATTTTAGCCAGAGGAACTGAGTTTGCTCCCTCTGAACTTTGCCCCTGCATTTTTATTTCTGTATAATATTCCTGACTTGAGCTCTTGCATGGTGTTGCTACGCATTATTAAACTCCCTCTCTTCTCCACTCATGACGTACCTGGGTATAGCATTAGGTGAACTTTCTGTGGAGAAGTTAATCTGCAAAAATGCTATAAACATGCAAGCAGCTAATTGCGACTTTGTATTTTTAAGCTGGGAACCCACAGTTCCAGAGAGAAAGTGTGGTGTGTTGGTCACTAAGTTGTTAAATGCTCATACTCTCCCTGTGCAAGAGCAATTTACTCTCTTTTCTTTTCTCTTCTTTTCTCTTCTTTTCTCCTTTCCTCTTCTTTTCACAGAAAAACGCAATGATGAGATTGTTTTCTCCTTGCGAAATGGTCTCCCAAAGATAAAAAGCTGGTCTGGGAGGGTTGATCCTAAAGACCAGCATCTCTTCTCCAACCTGGTCCCCAACTGTATTCACATTTATGAACTCATACAAAGGACTGAGAAGAGTAATAGATGACCTCATGATGCAACAAGCCGGGAGACAAAAAATATCCCATTAAGAGGACAGAGGTAATCGATACTAATAGCGAAGTCTAGGATTTTAAAAGCTTCTCAATGGAGTCAGGCACAATCTAACCAGTCAGTCAATGAAAGCTGGTATGCGGCTGGTGAGGGACTGGGGGCAAGTTAGAGGGACGGACAGCAAAGGGAGACTCTTTTTTAGGAAGGACTCGGGCACCTCCTTTGATTTCCCAATTTCCTTACATTATAAGACAGAAGGTATTCAGTTGTTTCATTCCCTACCAGGCGATACCTAATTCACCTTGGAAACAGGCAGATTAAAGTGGTTCCTTCTYTTTGCTCCTCACCACAAGGAAAATTATGGATTCAGTATCAGGGCAGCATGAAACAGAATAAGAGCCAATATATCATCTAAACCTGTTCCAGATCTGCAGGGTCAGTAGGAGGAAGATGTGTGAGTTAGGAAAGCGAGCAGAATTCTCTCTAAAGTCTGGGCATGCTTCAAATGCGCTTTTATTATTTTAACTAGATTTTTTTGCTTTTTGGCTTTCAGAATTCTCCTAACTCCTTCTTGCTCCCAATTAGGCTGGTATGTTTTCTGTACAAGTTGCCTTTCACGCCGCTGACAGTTCGTTTGATGTTCCCCAAATACAGATACTGCCCGGTTTCTTCCTTGGGACCACGGTAATCCTTCCSTCAGTGCCTCCTGTCTCGCATCGCCCACCCTGTCCTCACCCCCAGTTTGGATCCTACGGATATTTTCTGTGTTGCATCTCAAAAATGCAGCCTCTGGTCTCCACCCGCAAGGGCAAAACCGGCATCTAGACTTAAACTCGTGGTTTTTTATTGCTCTGTGCTGACAATGCCAACATCCTTGGCCATGCCCTTGTCCTCCCCTGTTCRCACCGGAGCTGCTCAGAGAAGTGTTCTCGGATCCTTTCAACGGCTTCCTAATATTGCCACCCCTGGGGATTCCTCCAGGAGCACTCAGGAAACCTCCTCATCCTCCCTGAAGGAGGATCCTCTTCATCCTCCCCTGCTCCTGCCTCTGGTGGCTGCATGTCCCCTCTGCGTCTCCCCTGGGGACACACGGGTGTCCCCGCAGCAGCTCCCGCAGCCAGCCCAGCTGCAGCCGCAGGAGAAGGTGCAACAAGTCCTTGCACCTCAGCGACAGACCCTGGCAATGGACATCATCTCTTCGTCATGTGCTCATGCAGAGCAAAACCCAGGTCCAAAGGCACCGGCTCTGTCACAATACAAGTTGGCAGCACTCAGGCAAAACGGCAATGGAAATTTCGTGGCCGTGAGCTGATTGATACGAGGAGGGCGGGGGCTCAGCCGCCGCGCTCTGCCAGTCCTTGGCCCTCCGCTGAAACTGCTACCAAGGCAGAAAATCATTTCGGCGAGTACTAAAAGCAGCAGCAGCCCTGCGGAGCTGCACTGGGATCGTTAGGGTGGTTAATATTCAGGCAGCATATTGCTAAAAAGGCAGCGCTTGTTAGGAAGGAAAAGCAACGCGACGCAAGGCGCGCGCGGGTCCTGCCGACGGAGGTATTAGCAGTGGCGGTGGGTTCTGCAAAGCACCCAACCCGCATCCAAAAAGCCAAAGCGCTGCCAGGTTCCATCTCACCGCGCTCGGCACCGTAGTGAGAAGCGTCCTGAGGAACACGGACCACGGCCGAACCTGTGCATTAGACTGAATTGCTTTGCTGCCTGTAAGTAAATCATCTCAATAAAACGACTTCTCCACTTTGGTACAAAATATGCCCCTCAATGTTTTCTCTTTGGTCTGTGTGCCCAAATAAATGGGGCTAAACAGTACCCATGCACATAGGGGTATGTATTTTGCAAGAAATCTCCTTTAATTCAGTTAAAAAAGTGGTAGAGATTCTGGAAGTCTTTAGAAAGGCCCTCAACTGGAGATACAGACGGTCTGTCACCATAAATGCAATATAACTGCAAAAGGGATGTTCGCTGGGTATAGTGCAAAGTGTGTTATCAGGCAGAATAAAACAAATCCTTGCAAGGGGCACCTCTTGCTATAATGCAGGTCCTTTTTATAATAGAGTCAGCTCTGATATAGGACTACTGCTGCACTGCAAGCTGTAATAAATATTAATGTGTCAAACTGTACGCCACCTCCATTCCAGGATGGAGGCAAAAGACAGCTTCACAGAAGACGAGTTGCAGCCCTGTAAGGCAGCAGGTACCTTCCGGGTGCCTTGATTTTAGGGAATTTTTATCTTTGCAGTGGTTGCATCCTGCATTTCTCTAAAGAATCCCCCAAAATTCCATTTTACACCTTAAGAAAGGCATAAAATCTGCCTTGTGCTTGGGGCTATGCCTTGGGGGGGAGTGATATTTGCACTTCATCTTGTGTTCACTGAAAATCTGCCCTTCTGCCAGGCCAGCGTGTTGTAATACAACCCTACAAGGTCATTCCTTACCTATTGAAAAAGCCGTATTTTAGTAGACCTAAAAGCACATCCTCTTACAAAAAYGTGCTGAATATTTATATTGCATTTGTTTCTCATTGTGCCATTATCCTACAAAGAACACTAAAGATGTGTATATTTGTGCATGTATGTGTATACACCTTGTAAAGTAATCCTTTCATTTTCCTGCCTGAATCATGTCACTGTATTAAATATCTTACCTAAGCACACATCTTTGAGTGGCAGTACGAGACCAAACAGCTCTTTACTTGTTCTTAGAAACAATATTACTCTAAACGTAGAATATAAATGTAAATAAATRTTATACTAAATATTTATGTTTACTATCCCATACAACAATAGTTTATCAAATATTTACTAGCCTACTTGCCTATACTCTTGTGGGCATAGCTGCATASCTACTCATGCTATGGAGGGTTTTTGTGGTTGATTAAAGTGTGTATATCTGCAACATTCAGTAGGCCTAGTTTAACAGCCACTTATATAAGTAAGCAGTGAATGCTGCTCTTTTTTTTTTTTTAAAAAAAAAAGAAGTTTCTTGTTATAGATTCTGCAACATCCTTTGCATGAAGCTCTTATTAACATCGGGCGAGGTATCGGTGGAGCAGCAGGATATTTTTAAAGTGTTGGGATGCCACATGCAGCGTTACTCTGCAAAAAAGAGACAAGAAAGGCAGACTCCATTTACACTAAGCCTCGATCATTAGTTTCAGCTCACAATATGTTGATGAAAAKAAATTAATTTCCTTTTGCAGAAGCATGTGTTTCTCTCCGGGAATAACCCTGTTAGGAGACGGGAAGGAATTGGAAGGGTCTCCCAATGCTTTCTTGGGCAGAACACTGAGTAAGGTTGAGAAGGGGATGCTGATCCCACTCTTTGGGTCACGGACTTAAGAGGAACAGGGTTATATATTTCCATCACAGGAGGAATCAGGGAGTTTTTTGTGTTTATTCCCTCTCCTTGGTGCCAGCAAACACCAGTGCTGCTGCTCCCTCACTACAGATTCCAGCTGAAACAATTTTCATGCAATTAGTCAGCAAGGAAACTCAGTACTTAAGCAATCTCAGGCAGCAAMTGCAGTTCTGACGCCCTCAGTTCTGTCTCTAAATGCATTTTCATCTTCTCRTGATGTAAAAGGACTGTGTATTCCAACAGGAGTCAGCCTGCCCTACTTTTTGAAAAGTCATCACGTAAGACTCCAACAGAAAAGATTCCACACTGCAAGTTTAATGGTAAAAATGGTATGTAAAAGGTTTCTTCGTGAAGCTCCCTGTTTGCAGTTATTCATAGAGATGCAAAATGACTGAAGAAGAAACAGAAGTCTTTGCTTYGTACAGTAGAGGCAATTGGGGTGGCTGTTGTTTTATTAATTTCAAAGAAATTGGCTTTTCTAGGTCAATTTATAACCTGATGTGAGGTTGTTACATAGGAGAGAAATTTGGCCTACTGTTCCCCAGCAGCGTAGGATCTGAGAGCAGGGAAGGGGAAGGTGGACTTTGTAAGCAAAAAGAGGCTGCAATGAGCATGGAGCAAAACAAGAAGGAGCTCAAAAAAAGCCATTAAGTGCTTTTTCATCCTAACTAAGTTCATTGTGAAGGGTGGTTGGAAGAGGGGTAATATGAGACTTTCTTATTGAAAAAAATATTGATTGTTAGGAATCAATAGCATTAAAAAGCTGTGTCTTAAGCACCAGGCTTTGAAGGACTCCACAAGCTTTTCCGTTCCCAGTCTGTTCTGCTGCCAGAACTTTGATAGCTTTAGCCTGCAATCCAGCGAGTGCAGTGATTTGATGGCGGCCAATATATATTTAAAAAATTAAGGTGTCAAGCATGAATTTTATTATATCTGCAATCAGATGTACTTCCTTCAGTCAGCTCATTTGCAATTAAGTCCAGCTGTTCTCGGTGGAGACGACTCTTCCAAGAAAATTGCTGTAAAATTTAATGGGAGTATTTTCCTTGGTGCTTTGTTGTAAATATTGTTTTCCTAATAGGTCTGTAAGGCTTTTGCTTCTTTTATTAAATGGGCAAGAGAATCTGGGTGATTTTTTTAGGCATTAGAGAGTGAATAGGTCAGTAATATGATCTCCTAAAACTTGTAAAAAATATTCTCATTACATAATGAATAAAAGCTCTGATAAGGAGAGGAAGTTCTGGAAGACTCTTTCTTTTTCCCCTCTCTTCTTAGGGTTTGTTTACATATGAAGGGCTATTTTTTAACTGACAGATCAGACAGAACTGGATCAATATGCCTTATTGGGTTTCTTCTGTCTAGAATCAAGTATGACAGCTAGAGAGGGGCACCAGGTTGCAGACTTCAGAGCACGAGTCCTTACTTCARTATTGCAGTGTAACACCCCAAATCAAGGGCCAAACTATTACGCTAGCAATAGTTTCATCATGATAGCAAAATGCATTTAGCAAATGAAGAAAATCAGGAACTTTTGTACCTCCTCGCTGCTGTTTCCAAAGGACTTCTCTTTGCTTTTTACCACTTATGCCAATCTCAGCTATGTTTTTCTTATCTTGCAGTAATCTTTTTGGCAACAGTTTCAATCCGTGTGCTTCTGTCGCTCCAGGAGAAGAGTGCCTAAAATAATATAGGGAGTTTTGTAATTATTGACATTATTTTAAGATGGAAATGCTGAAAAAAACCCCCATTATTTGGAGAAGGGAATGCTGARGCACAAATGATAGCAAATACTATTACTGTGGATTTATTTTCACCCAAGCAAAACGCAGGCTCCTTCCCTAATGGTGAAATATGACCTGGCTTTTGCAGAGGGGAGTAATTTGCTAATTTGTTTAACACTGTTATCTGTTCAAGAAAGCCTTGCAAGAAAAAGAATTGGAATGGATCAAAAGCGCGGGTTATTTTGGGGGACAAAATTAAGCTGCTTTTCATTCCTGAAGACACTGATCACATTCCTTTTTCTGGCAGCTGTGAATACTGAGGAGAAAACGAGTCAGCCTGGTCGAAACTTGAGCTATCATTCTTATATCTGTTTGCGATGCACAGGGTGAAGAAACTAATGTCCTATCAACAAAACTCTCCTGCCAATGCAGTACGAGTCCCTCTGCTAGCACAGTTTATTTGAAAAAAGGCAGAATGAACTACAGTAGAAGTATCCGTTTGCTACTACACTCACATAGCTACCTTGGCAAATCTTCATGGTTTAGAATCCCATCTCCCACGTCTGCAAATAGCAAGAGTTGGCTGGCACAGTTTGAAACAGTTGAAAATAGCGCAGCAGATAAAGTTATAGAGGAAATCTCTGCTGAGCATGTATTTTCCCATGTATGGGCTTGGGAACAGATTGATAAACCTGTTTTAAGATGATTAATCAAAAAGGGTTTGGATCAGGAAGCTCAAGCTGGTTGCAGACAGAGTCTCTGTAGAAGAKGGTCCTTCTTGGAGTGATTAGAAATCAGGATCCTGAGACTAAGAGGGAACAAGAGAAAGGTGAGAACCTGGTAGGCTTCATGCYTCTAGTGCTCTTGTGCTTGTGTGTTTTATTTGCATAGCTCCTTGTTCTMTTGCTCCTGTGTTCTAGGATAAATATGTCATTTTCAGCTTGAMGTAGTTCCTGCAAATGAGCTACTATATCTTGGACTTACTGGTGTTCTATGTTTTAATCTGCTGAGTCTTCCCAGCAGCAGTGACGTGAAAGCAGGAGGCACAAGGAAGGAAATTGGACTCCCTGTTCAGGCCAGGACTTCTTCCCTAATCCATAGACTTTCTGGGAAGCACCTGAAAGGGATGTGGGCTTCATTCATTCTACAGAGTTTACAGGCCAACTAAAAATGTCAAGCCATTGAGCACATTTAATTAAAAGCTCAGTATTTCTAGCTCAAGACTATACTGAGTACCAATAGCTTGTTTTTCAGAGGTTCTTATGTGTAATGTTCATATAACCTGGATTAGATTAGCATCTGACAACGTTCCCGTGATGTTTCCACGTGCGAGGTTTGTGCAAAATGACTTTATGACCCAAAGTCACAATGAGRGTTGTGGTTAAGTGACAGTGACATGAAAGCCTAAGGGAACTCTGGAATAAAAGCTTTGAGCTGCATGAGAGCTTGTSCCAGTGCTCCTTTCTGCTTCCTTGATTGGTTACGTGGTGGTTTAAAAACTTGCCGTGCAGGTGCAGTTCCAGAGGGAGCTCTAAGAAGGTCCTTTGCTCTTGCAATTTGGTCAGGTTCTTTTTTTGTTCAGATCTTGCTACATTTAGAGTGATAGTTAATAAAACTCCCAAGGAAAAAAAAAAATAGCATCAAATGACTGGGGAATAAAAGGTGGAAAAGGATTTATCTCTGCTTTTCTTACCAGCTAGTGGTATTCCAGTGAGTATACAAAGCACTAACTCACAGATCATTGGCATCACTTGGATAAGAAAGCTGCAAATCGCACTGAGATACCACAGCCTGTCCATTCACTGAAGTCTTTTGTGTGCCTCTTTTCCAGCTTTTGTATTTAAAACATAAAATGTTCCCTTGAAATACAGAAATTTTAAGGTCGTCTAGGTCACATTTGAGTTCTTACCTAGTAAGAGAAATAAGCACAAATGATCCTTTTAGCTCCGTAACACAGCAATTGCTGGAGGAAGCTGGAGACCTGGTCCTGACTTCCCCCCACATTAAGTGCATTTATGGTTTGTGAGCTGTGATCCATCAGGGAGGTGCATGACAGCTTCTAGAGAAAGCTTTCCTGGTCTCTTAAGGATTCCCGCAAGTATTATTCAGCCATCAAATTCACAGCCTCTGTATCAGCACTTACCAAGGTATTTGGCTTAAGTGTAAGGAGCATATAGACAAGTTTGGCTCTGTTTAAAATAGGAGGTGGGTTTGAGGCAGGAACTTGAGATCTAATATTGTACAGCTTGAGAATCATCAGGTTCTAACTTGTAAGATGTGTTTTTGTGTGTGTATGTTCTTTGTTTTTCTGTCTTCAGCCTCTCGCTAAATAAGAAGGTGATCAGATGAACCCTTCTTTCTTAAGACTAGAAAGGGTGCAGCCTGGGAGGCAGGAATGCACCAAAACCTGGGCTTTATTCCTTCCTTTCTCTGTTGGCTTTAAAAAGTGGATGTGATGGGAATATTCATAAGATTACACGAGAGCAGCTCCAGTACGAGATGTAACGGGAGGTTTGCCTTAGGGAACCGAAGGGCAGCCCTGCTTTTCCCGAAAGATCTCCCTCTGATACCTGAAGTTTCCATTGGTTTCAAGTGTTTGAAGCCAGTTGCTGTGACACAGAGGAGCCCAAGCAACACAGGGAAACCACGTGTATGAAGCCTCTTTCATCCTGGCAGGAGAAGCCTGGTGTCCATAGACAAATTGTCTCCTCGCAGTTTATCTCGCCACTTAAATGGAAATAATCAAACAGCTCTAGAATGGAAACAAGATTGCTTGGCACCGCTCGTGTCCTCGCTGCTTGCATTTCTTGCGGCAGTGCAGAAGAGATAGAGCGAGGTACCTGCAAGCAGCTTAGCCCCACGCACGATCGATCGCAGAAAAGATAAATCTGCTGCAATTGACTACAGGCTGTTCTGTCACTAAGTGACGATGAAAAATGATCGCCACTTGAATACACTGCATTTTTATCTTTAAATCTTTCAATAGAAGCAGTGTCAATAACAGAGCACTAAATAATCTCTAGAGAGAAGGAAAATCTTTTCTTTCTGTCCCYTTTTTTTTTTTYSTTTAAGATGGAAGATGAATGCTGCTTTTTTGGAGACCTTAAACACTGAAGTAGGCAACTGGACCTACCAATTCCAGGAAGTGAACACCTGGTTAGCATTTGCTTTCATTTAGGGAAGGGAAAAATAATAAAGCTTCATTTTAGAAGAACTGGCTGTATTTTGCTTCTGCTGAAACGCAGCTCAATGCCACAGAATGCATGCACCAAGGTTACCTAAGTGGAATATGCAGAATAAAATAAACAAGAAAATCTTCCCTGCTCCTTTGGGGATAATGTATCTCTCTGAATTGGATGCTGCTGCCAGTGATGGCCTTTCTTTACTTTGAAGCCTCTCTGACCTTTTCCTGAGCTAAGTGGACAGAGTTTACCATATTGGCCCAGGGATAAGGCAAAGTCTTTTGGCTAGCAGCCTTTGGAGGGCATCCAGCTGGTTCCGTATGTGCTGACCAAGCTGAAGAGAGCTCTGGCACGAGCTCTGCCAGCCCGCGGACGGCTTTGGCTGCCGTAGCTGGCGGCAGCAGGAGGGCTGTGCCTGGTGCCCGGGCTCCTTGGCTCTGCTCTTGGGTCTGCTCCTCCTGATGGTGCAGCGGGTTTAGACAAGGGATTTGGGATTTCACAGTGGCAGGGAAGTCACTGGAGGTGCTGGACCCCACACCGTAAAAAATGGCCGTAGCTGAGGAAGAAGTGTCTATGGTCTCTCTGTCCACATGGATTCTCCTCTTATCTCAGCAGCAGTTGCCTGCTTGATGGGATATCTGTTTTCATAAGTGATGAACATAGGTCAGCTCTACCAGGACAGATATTTTATCAAGAAACATTTGCTAAAGGAAATGGTATTTTAGTTGTTGACTATGTGACCTGAGTTCGGTTTAGCTGCCCAGCAAATTCATTCTTCAAGTGAGCAGCAGGACTGCAGACAAGCTTATCAATTTAAGCAGTTCTTTAGTATCTCCTCAAAGTTTGTTTCAGATACTTCCCCTAAGAAAGGTCAAGGCAAAGTACTGAGTTGCTGAAGTTCTGCGTRTCCTACAGAACTTTGATTTATCTTGTGTGTTTTGTCCCTTTCTCTTGGAAAGGATGACTGGCTGTCCTCATTGTCCTTAATGGGCTGATGAACAGTAAAGAGTGTGAAGTAGCTTGACAGAAAATCCCCATCTATGCAGTTGCTAGAACCGATCACCTGGCCTGGAAACCATGTTTCCGCACCCTCATTTAGCCTTAAGCATATTTGACTATATTTTTTGTTGTTGAACTTTCCCTCTTACAGCTGCAAAAAATAAAGCAAGCAAGCACACAGGAAAACCTAAATAGCAAAGAATAAGACCTAGCTGTTACCGGATGGTTGATGCTTAATCACAGCTTCAGCTGTTAGAAATCCTGCTGAGATTGACTAATTTATGGAGAGGTGATTATAAAAGCCAACAAGTTGCTTAATTAGAGAGTTAAGAGAAGGAGTTTGGCTTTTCTGAGAAGTAGCAGAGCAAATGACTTGGCAAGTGGTGCTGGGGTGGGGAAAGCCTTGAAGGTAGCACTGGTTGCTCAGTTGGCTGCATTTGCATTCAGGAGGACTAAAGCTGGTGATTGCTGAAATAAGGCCTGAAACTGGTTCATCTGAGTCCTTCCTGGCCTGAGATTATACTTGGCATTAAATAATATTTACTACTCAGGAATTTTAGAACACTTTGTTGTGCTCTGAGGCCTCTCAGCTTGTTTCAATGGTTGTTGCCATGAAGGGTTTTGAAAGAGAACGGGAAAAGCAACCTCAGCTCTTCCCAGCCACATGTTAGAGCTTGCTCCTGGTGAGGAGAAATATCATATATTACACCACGAACTCCACCAGAATCACTATCATAACGGRGGATACACTACCAACCAATACTTTCACATGCTCTTTTGATGAGGAGCAATTATTATATTGAATAACCACTCACGTTTCAAGCTCCCCCCAGCCTGCTGCCAAATCCTACTTGAAAAAGAAATTGGTAAGAAGGAGCCAAACATCATATTCTACTAGGCAGTGACCCTGGAATGGTTTTATGAAATCTGGGCCCTTCATGATAACGGAAGCAGAGGTTTCCCCAGAGTGAAACAGTGTCAGAGCAAAAAGCAAGGAGACGAGGGACAGTATTTGAAAACACAGCCCAGGAACAAAATAAGGCAAAGGAATTTTAACCAGTTAAATAATAGAATATAGGAGTATTACAGATGCTATCAAAGCTTGATCAAGCAGTCCTCAGACAGGAAAAACAATGAGCTAAACTGGCTCTAATACTGCAAAATCATCAAAATAATCAAGAACAAGCAAGTGGGTCATTCTGTCTCAGCCACTTGCATACTGCAGAATTACTTGGCTGTTCTTTCTACTATTTCATCCCCATATAACCTGCTCAGGCTAGTTGTCATTTTGAAAATGTGCAAAATACATTAAATTTTAACTACATAATTTAAAAATACATGTATTTGTGCAGATTTTTCAAAGTGACTAGGCTCTGAATGTATAGGGCAACAGAACATGACTCAAAGCCCAATTTAAAGTAAGAAGTGTTTTGAGCAGGCATCAACATTTAGACTGAAAAGCAAGGCAAAAGCATAGGTTTTTTTATAGATGTTGAGTGGACTAAATGCAATGTGAATTTATCTACAAACCATCTGTGATTTCTGGTATTTTTTTGATGCCTTCACAGCTCTAATTTTAAGCAGTTATGTAGCCTTTAAATAATGATATTTTCTTCCTATTTGGATTTACATCAGACTCCACACTACATCTCTGAGTGTTTAAAGAAAAGAAGTACAGCTGAGTACAGAGAAGCAGCTGAGTACATTTCTCTGCAGAGAGCACACATACAGAAGAAAACAGCAGCCTTTTCTTTTTGCAAGTAAAATTTGACATATTTTGGGACGGAATACTGCATGCATAAAATAACACCACGACTTTTGCTGGGTACAGTTTACTTTCTGTATTTTCCTTTACACTTTTCATGTAAATTCAGTGCTGGGATAAGGTGTTAAGCTGACTTCCCCAGAGGCTGAAACTCCAGAAGCAGCAAAGCATAACGGCACATCTCTTTGAATTGTCTTAAAACTGACATCAAGGGTGCCAGCTCCATGAGACACGAGGGAATTCGAGAGTCATAACCTAGCCAGGCCTTAGTGCTTCTGCAGACAAATCTGYTACATGCAGGATTTCTTTTGTGTATGATGGGGATGCTTCATAACTATATTAACAAACAGAAAAGCAAACAGAACCTCCTCTATACAAGCAACTCCATAGCCATCTAAAAACTGTAGCTCTTGCAGTAAGAGTGAGCCCTAAACRGACTGGGAGACCTGCAGACTTTTTTTCTGTGCACTGTGCTTGGGGGAAGACCATTACTAATGGAAGGTAATTCTCCTGAGAGCCCAAAACAATACTAAGCCAATGCCATTCATCCCGCAGGAAATCTGATAACTCTATCAGGTAACTATATCATGGTCAGCTCAGTTCATTATTTCACTCTTTCTGTTAGAAGGGTTCTGATAAGATCCTTGCCTGCTGTCACTGACCGTACAGGGAGGTTATGATTTGGGAAATATCATGAAGAGAAAGCACTAAAGATCCAGGCTCCCCTCATCTGGGAACACTGTCTCAATCCAACCCTGCCTGAAAGGAAGCAGGATCCATTTTCTTCCCATTGGGAGGATCTTCTCTCCTTCAGTAATGCATTGTGGAAGAAACTCTGTGGTGAGCTCACTGAAAAATTATTAAGAATATACAAATGGCAAGAGTCTTTTACCAAATTACATTATTCAGCCTTGCAATAATTTGACCTGAAACAAAAATTGGTTTATTGTGTTTATCTGAACTGCTGTCAAGAATGCAGGAATGAAGTATGAAGATATGCCTTGGCCCTGCTGATGAACGTCTGTCCAGCTTACCACAGAATAAATATCAACATTTATCTGCTGCTGAAGATAACAACTGGTTCTGAGGATGTCAGTTATTCCAAACAGTGGGTCGTCTCATTCCTTGTGGGATTCTGTGCATTTGGTAGGAAACTCAATAGTCAATATTAATTGCCTCTCCTGATGACAACATTAATTTCTTTTTAATGAGAAAGCATTTCTAGTTGGACGTTTTCTTCCCTAACAAATTCCTGTTTACGGTACCTCTGGAAGGATTCTGAAAGCAATCCCTTCCCTTTGGTGCCGCTGATTAATTACAGCCTGCTTGGTTCTTAATAGCTGCAGCCTGAGTGATATCGCAGAACAAGCTCTGCTGTGAAGGGTTCATCTTAGATCCGTGCTCCCCAGATAGGCTTCTGCCGAAGCTCCCGTCAAGCTGTATGCGCTGCCAGGTTGGATCGGTCCTTCCTTCCCCCTCTTTCTTTTCAAGTGAGTTCAGAGCTATGAGCGTTATGAGGCTGACAGCACCAAAAATGAAATCTCCTCTGTAGCCGCAGAACGGATCCGGAACTGGCAGCTCACTGCAGCCTTCTCCATTCCCTCCTAGTCTGTCTTGGTGGCACAGCGCAGTTGTGTGTGGGGCTCACGGGGCTAGCTCTAGGATAACCACGTTAGCAGAGCGGGCTGCCAGCACGAATGAGCAGTGCCGAGACGCGGGGTGTATTAGTGTGGTCAGGGTGCTGAACCAACAGAGCAGGCTGCTTCCAGGACTGCAGCTGCTACCTGCATAGCTCTACTGCATTATGCAATGCGGATGTAACACATATGCTCTAAAAGTATGGSGTTTTTCTTCTTTTTCCCCTTTTAGAGAGAGATCGCCAGGTCCTTGAACCTCCGGARTAGATCATAAAAGATTTCGGTTCTGGCGCTTGTTCAGATGTGGGTTCAAGTCCGTGTGGGGCCACCCGAATCGTTTTGGAAGAGCCCAGCAACATCTGTCCGATGGTAAGGATTTGGGGATGTTACTTTACAAACACCAGCCAGATTCTTGCTTTTATGTTCTACTAGTGAATTTTCGGGCAAAAAGCTTTTTAGTTTGTTTGTTTTTAATCAGGCCCTCGGAGACTCTACCTTAAATCCCTAACGCCAGTYTGTGGTATGCTTGTAGTGGCTGAGGAAGATGAAATTAGGACACCGCCTTGGTTTGGGGAAGATGCTGCTCAACRAATATTGCTTTTAGCTACTGAGGCTAGGAGACGTCCTGCAAATGGGCACACTAGATTATTCCATCTTTTCCTCCTGTATGTGAGATAATATCAGGAGAGGCTCCACTTTAGCCATTATCTTTAGCTGTTGGAGAAGCTCTTAATTCCTAACTATTCCTTAGCTATTATATCCTTAACTMTTTCTCCTTCTTCACCCCAGGCAAGACCCCTGCACGTTCCCCTTTCGCTAACACCCTTGCATGTTCCCTGAGAGGGTTTAGCTGATGGGCAGCAGCTCTCGGGCCCATTAATGATGATGATGATGATGGACGCGCACCGCTCGGCCGGTGTCACGTCCGCTGCTCCCTGTCATACGCGCTTCCGTTTTACACATGGGAAGGACCTGGCTGCAACAAACTGCATTCACTGAATTTGATTAATACCTTTATGAAAGAGGCTGCTATTTGTTCGGGAAGCTGAGAAAACAGAAATCTAGGCCRTTTCCACAAATTTAATTCAGGTGCAGTGGCAAAGGCCCAGGGCAGTGCTTTGTTTACCTTAGCTCTATTTATTTCAGCTGTGCACTGAGGGGGGAAAAGAGCTGGTAGCAGCATCAAGAGCACAAGAAGCTCTCAAACTGCACTAATAACGCTGGGATGTGCCAGCACTTCTGAGCTTTGCTCAATGTGGCAACTGAGGCTGGATCCTTGTCATGTCACTTCGAGCTGTGAACACCATGGAGCCAGGGGCAGTAACACAGTCCTGATCTTACCAMGCTCAGCGTGCACACTCGTTTTGGAGCAGTATTCTCCTCGCTTAACGGGACTCTGTCCCATTTTTAAGGGTTTCACGGCTCCCTCTAGGCCTCTCCCTCCCGCCTCCTCCCCGCTCCCGCCCAACGGCGCGGACTACATTTCCCAGCGTGCCCCGCGCTCCCGGCGGCGCGGACTACACTTCCCAGGGMGCCCCGCGCGCGGAGGCCGGCCCCGCGGCGCGGTCTAAGATGGCGGAGGGGGTGCTGAGCGCCGGGGTGAACCTGGAGGCCTTCTCGCAGGCCATCGCCGCCATCCAGGCGCTGCGCTCCAGCGTCACGCGCGTCTTCGACTGCCTCAAGGATGGCATGCGGAACAAGGAGACGTTGGAAGGCCGCGAGAAGGGCTTCGTGGCCGCTTTCCAGGAAAGCCTGCACTCCGTGAGCCGCGACCTGGGGTGAGCGCGGGGGCTCCGCGGCCGCCCCTCTTCCCCCTTCTCCTCCTCCTGGAGTCCAGGCCGGTGTGAGGAGCCGGCTCGGGACGGGAGCGGGACCCTGTGGCCTCCCCTGTGTAGCCGGAGAAAGTTTGGGGGAAATGAGTGGGAAAATGCGTCGCTTTGGGGTCTTCTTGGTTGCCATCGTGTTTTGCTTGTGCAGTCTCCAAAGGGATGGAAGCTGCTGATGTTRTTAATTATTGTTATTCATTATTATTAATAAAGAGCTCATGGTGGCTTTTCTTTAGCTGGGGGAATGCCTTTGGTTTTAGGGAGTTATTCACTTTTTTTTTTTTTCCTTTTTTAAGACTTAGTTACAAAAGCTTAAAAGTAACCACTTTGCTACTTGCAATCATCCAGTAACGCCTGAATGGGCCAAGGATGGCCCAAGCTTCCCTGGCTGCCAAGTTAGTATCCACAAGTGTGGCTGTGCATGTGGCTCTGTGTGAACTGGTGTCTAGTGTGAAGCCACAGGGCCACSACTGATCTGGATGGACAGGCAGACAGGGAAAGCGGTCCTGCAGGATCACCCCAATGTCCAGTGGGTTCCATTGGGTCCTAACAAGAGCCACTGTCTCGGGACCGGGTGAGCACGTGGTGATGCTCTCCAGGGATCTTTCTGTCTTTCAGCAATATGGAGTTCAGGCACTTAAGAGCAAGAAATCAYGTTGTTCATGGTCATAGCCCTTGATTTTTATTTATTTATTTTAGTTCTGTGAGGTTTGTCCAGTGGTTCTTCAAGCAGTGCTAACTTCCAGCAGTTGTGGAGTCCCGTAGTAAYGAGTTCTACAGGTAGAAGGTGCCTTTCCTTGAGTTTGTTTGAACGGTGATACGTGACAATAACTTTTCTACCTGATACCTGACAACAACATCCCTGATTTTTACTGTTTTTAGGAAAGATGGCAGTCATYCTTATTAGTGATGTTTACACAACTTTATAGATTTCCATTAAATCCTTTGGCTTCTCTCCTTTCCAAGTTGAAGGGATTTTCTTGTTCCCCACATGATGCTGTGCCCTTCCTTTGGTCATGCTTCTTGCCTTTTCCTCTATTTCTTCTTTCTGCAGCTTGGTGATAGGGATACTGACCTACACGTGGTGTTCAGCATGCGAGTGCAGAAAACTCTTAAGGCCTAATGTTTTTTTGATTGGTTTTCTGCTTGTTTCCAAGTAATCTGCTGTTTTATTGTTCTTTTAATTGCATCTAAGCATGGAACTAGTATTGCTAGAGCTATCAACAGACCCCAAATCTTGCTGCTGAACAATATTAGATAGCAGTAGGCTCTGACCTGTCTTTTCTCATGTGCAGTATTTTACCCTTCTCTCCACTGCCATTTATCATCCATTGCTGCAGTACTGTAAAGTTCTTTTTCGACTCTTTGTGGCTGGGCCTTGTCCTTCCTACCTTAGAGGAAAAAAAATTAGTACTTTGAAGTTGAATATATCAGTGAATTTCAACTTGTGTCATAGAAATATGGACTGGGATCCCTATCCATCAAATTCATAATTAGCATGATCCATTTATTTTATTGTATACTTATGTCAAGAAATATAAAGTTCATTAATGTTCTAAGGCATCAGAGCTTTAGAAAGAGGGTGGGCCCTAGAAACTTGGATGAATGATTGTTAATAAAAGTGGATTTTGTGGCAAGGAAGTGTAGGAGTTTCTTCTTTACTCTCAGTTCCCTGGTCTTTGGTGTTTTTTTCCATAAGCTTCATTAAATGCCAATTGAGATATTTGCAGTCTTTATTTTCAGAGATTTTAATAAGTCATTCATGTAAGGGACTAAATCCTACTCTTAATTTAGTGGAAGTTCTGAATTTCAATCAGAATAAGATATGAAATTCAAGAGTTAAAAGGAAAGGTACCTGATCAGTTGTGTCACCTGAAAACCTGCATTTATATCTRTGTAAAGTGACCCTTTCTCTTCTCAAGTTGATTAATGCATTTTTTTAAATTGCTTAACTCTTGTTATTATTAAATGCAGTGTTTGACAAATGAGMTGTGAAGCAATAATAGATCATTTTCTCAGTAGACTTTTTTTCTCTGAGTGGAAAATGGTGCTTATAATGTTCTAGTTCAGAATTTTATACAGGTCCACTGACATAAAAACTGCTCATGAAAAAAACAGGAGATTCTTCCATATGCATWTGGTGCTGTAATCAAGGAAGATTCTCAGGTCTACATTTTGTTGTTTGAGGAGGAACGCTTTGCTCAAAAAGACGTCTGTTTTGTGCATACTTGCTGTCCCTGCAGTAGGTCTATACGTGTCATGTGTATGTATCTTTAGCCCTGACATTAAAAGGCTCTATTTTGTTTTCTTTCAGTGAATTGGAGCGTCTGAGCAATCTAGTTGGTAAACCGTCTGAGAACCATCCCCTCCACAACAGTGGACTGTTGAGCCTAGATCCTGTTCAGGACAAAACACCTCTTTACAGTCAGCTTCTTCAAGCCTACAAATGGTCAAATAAGGTAACAAGTATMCCAATATTAAATAACTGACTTCTTATGGACCTGCATAATTTAATTGGYATTCCTACAGAAAATTTGATCTGTGCTACAGTAGACCTCTGAGTATTCGAGAGTGTCAAAATTAYTGAATTTGTTATGAAGTTGGGGAGTATAATGTAGATCTCAATGTACTTTGAAGGATAAAAATGGTATTTTAATTGAGTGGAGAGACTACAGCAGTTTGAAGGTTTTCTCTTGTTTCTTCTAAAGGGGTGTTACCTCCCAAGTGGAATAATACTTTGTGCTATCTGTTTAGCTTCTTGTCTCTCGTAAACGTCAAACAGAAGTGTTTTGCCCTTGCGTCTGAAATGTTATAGCAGAAGTCAATGGGATGTGAAAACAGAGAATTAACAGCTTGTGTCACTTCTAAACCTATTTCTAGAAAAGAGATTTAGAGAGAAGTTATCAGAAATCTTGATGGCTTTCCATGCTGCTTGCTGTTGCTAAAACCATGTGCACCTGATCTCCAAGGTAAAACTGTGTCCAAGACAGCAGGAATTTGCAAGAATAATAAATATGAAAATATTTAGGCATTTAAAAACAAAACAATTTCACTCTCTTTACTATGATATATGAGCRAGGAAGACTTTCAGGCTGCATAAGATGTTGGTGGGAAAATTCTTGTTATAAATTGAACCAACTGCTCTAGTATTACTCAGATTTAAATTAAAACCCCACACTAATGTTCGTATATCACTTTTCAGAATGCAAATCTGTGTTAACATTAAAAAAAAAAGTTCAGCGATGGGAATATGATGTGACTGGAAAGCGGGTGAAAGGTAGTAGAGATCTATTTATTGAGAAATGTTTTGTGTTTGCTTGTGTTGCTTGCTGTTGCTTACAAACAAATTGTTGGCACTGAAGAAAATTATTTTGTTACTTTCAGAAAAGATAGAAGCACCTAACATTTAGGTATCTGCTGTTAGTGTTGGCAGAGTTGTTGTAGTGGAGGCTGCTTTTTTTAATTAACTTAATGTTAWGCATCTTTCAAGAGATGTTTTTTCAAATGCTGCATGCTGATTTCAGAAAACTTTAGTATACTGTGTTTTTTCTGAACATTTATAAGCATGCACAGGATTTTATTCTTCTATTACGTTTTATGGCTAAAGTAAGACATACTGTTCCAGTTGTACTTAATTATTTTCTACCTGATGTTTCTTCTAAACTTGTGTCCTGACCAGGATTTGTAGCACTCAGCAGGCGTTTTATTTGCCAGAAAGTGGGTATCTTGCCTGTGTTTCTAATAGCAGATGTGATGTTACCAGTGTGAGGGTATTAGCTGCTGGCTTTGCCATTCGCAGCGAAGATTATAGTGGATCTTATATACAACTGCTTAATTCTGCATTGCTAAATATACTTTCTGAATAAATGGTATTTCATTACATCTTATTTCTTTACAGCTTCTGACCACTTTCTCTTCTTATGTGTGTTGGGTGTTTTCTGTTGCTTGGAAAGGAGGATTTAGATGTGGTGATGTGTCAATACACTTTATGCCYGTCCACATTTAATTTTTAATTTGTGACCCCTTTGTGGCTTGCTTGCTTGTATTTTTGATGAGCTGAGATAAGGGCATTTTCCTCTCTCGTTGATTGTTCATGCATTACTGATGGCATGAATAGCCATGCAGCTGCTGAGGAGGATGGATAGAGCAGCCTTTTGGGGCTATGGTACAATTCCAGAAGGACATCCAGGAAATATAAGGAAATGAACAGAGAGACTTTAAATGTTGAGTATATRTGCTATTTATTTATAAAACACAGGCAGATTGGTAGAACAGTAACTTGTAAGAAAGAAAAGGTCAGTAGTAAATAGGCTGTCTTGTGAGAAGTGAATAATTGTTCAGTATATCTTAATACTATGCTTAYAAGGCTTTGCTACTTTTTAGAATCTAAAACAAAGCAGTTGTAATGTTGAACTGGTTGTTAAGATCAGCGTTTATTAGGGTAATCTAGTAATATAATTTTATAATAGTCTGGTTAAAAACTGAAGATTTAGTTGATTCATCTGCAGTAGTATTTTTGCTTTGGAAGTGATTCTTAGTTCTTGAAAAATATAGTGACATCAACCTCCCAAGCACCATAACCACATAGATTTTTTTTTTTTTTTTTATTTTTAAAATATGCTACCAAGTTCTACCAAGTTGTTTCCAGGTTGTTTATTTTTTTAATAACATGAAAGTATGTAAAACTTCAGTTTCATGAAGCTAAATGGGCATCATACTTAACCTATGCAACCCTTCTCACAGCAAAACTGTTTGCACAGATACGAGCTTCTCGTGTGTCAGCTAGGGTAATATTAACCATTGCTCTTGGTGGTTTATGAGGCTCAATTTTAGGATTGTTGCTATTTGTTTAGATCAACAGCTTTATCTTGGTGTAGGGTCAAGGCTTCTCATGGGAAATAGCCAGCTTTGTTTCAGCCTTATGTGCATGGGCAAGCTTTTTGAGATAAGTAGCAATRCTGCATGGTGAAGATTCCACACTCACAATCCTAAATAGGAAATTATTTAAGATGTGAATTAGGCATAGGAAATAAGACTTCTGCTAATGGTATGTAACTTCTTAAGTTACCAATGATAAAAATGTGTAAYTATGGTTGATTATGTATTTTGAGGAGACCTGCTTCCAGGTAGCAAGTTCTTGATCTAATGCTTTGGCCTAGTGTGCTAGGGGTGGGTTATGTTCATTTTAGTTTTAGAGTCATTTGCTCTCAAACTTATTTTACTGCTCCTATGAGTCACAAAGCTAGTCATTTTGTGTTTCATAGCATCCCAAGTGTGACTGTACCAAGGATATATCAAAGTAGAGTGGAAAAACTCTAACTTCCCTTACAGAAGTCTGTTATCTTGGCAGCTCTCATTATTTATTAGCACCTGCTATCCTGATATTTACTTACTGTAGTTTATCCAGTAGCTTTGCAGATGGTGGAATTGTCCATGTAATAGAAGCAGCTGTTTGGGAACACAACAGCTTGTCAAATGTATTAATTGCACACACAGGCAGCTGTAAAGGAACTTACTTTTACAGGTATTTAATAGAGCTTACAAGCTATAGCTGATAAAAACACTGGGAGCATAAGTTGATCAGTTTGCAAGCAAGAGCTAAACAGTTTTGTCTTTGTTTTTGCTAACTGACTTTGTTTTATATGTTGGTAGAAACCATACAGATAGATTACTTGGACYTGGGGGAAAAGGAGGAACTGCAGATGACCTGAGTCAGTAGCTAGGTCTACTTGGTAATTTTTTTTCTCCTCTCCTTGAGTTTTGTTTAAGAGAAGTTGTGGTCCTCATTGTAATGAAGTATTATTTCCCACAAGGATCTTGATATGCCCTCTAATGTAATCCTGAAGGTATAATCTTAAGGGGGAAGAGAGAAAGGTTATTTTTCTGTATAGGTAGTAAGTATTGTTGGTAAATTAGGAAACTCTTATTAGAAATCAGCAGATTATTTTTTAATACAGACCAATTCTGCCTAGTAGCTATAGTTAATTTCTGTGTCTAGTAATTACACTTATCTCAGCAGTTCCTTTTTTTGTATTGTGCATGTTATTTCTGAGCAGCTAATAAATCAGAYATTACAGTAACAGTTGCAAGGGTTATTGTATTGCATATATGTGGCTGATACTAAAAGCAATCAGTGCCTGGCCTGCAGAGTAATGCTTCGTTACTTCTTGGCATCAGGGACTGATTCATTGCAACATATTAAAATTCACGGGAAACTGCCACAGGAGAGATCACTTCAGCTGTAAGTTTAGGTGAAAAGAATTGTTGAAAGTGACTCATTAAATTAGACTGAAATACTAACCAGTTTGTACTTTTGTTTTCTTTTAATTGAAAAGAATGGCCTCACATTTATGACAGAAAAGAAGAACTTGCTTCTGTTGTAGTACAGCAAACTTGTTTTAATGAGTGCTCATAAACTGGCCTTCAAAATTCCTGCCTGCTTCTCATTTTCTGCAGCAGATGAGAACACGSTCTTATTTGTAAGAGCATCATTTACTAAGCAAACATACATTTCTTGATATTTGTTCCCAGTCTTGTGTGGAGAAGGATCTTTATGGGCTAGAAAATATTGATTATGTGATTAGGTCTATATTGTGATACATATCCCGTAGATTATCCATTTATTAAAGCTTGTGACAGCATCATTGGCTGTTTCAGCTGTAGCAAAGCTGGTGATCAGGATGGATATGCGTTTGTGGAATGCTGGAGTCTTGGRCTCATACTTGGCGTGGAGTAAACTCTTTGTTTTCCATTTACTGCTTTAGTAAGCTTGTTGCCTGTCTGTGTACRTCTTCATCCTGTCTGCCCTTGGCACAGCATTTCTATACAGTAGCCCTGTGCAGGCCCGAGGCAGTACCTGTTGAGGTTGACTCCAGTGGAACAAAAAACATGCAGCAATTATTTGTCCATGGAGCCAGGCAAGTGCTTCTACACTGCAAATTGTGCCTCTCTTATAGTAGAGGCATCTCTCTCAGGCATGTCTTTCAAGCAGCTTATGCACGAGATTTGAGCGCTAGTTATGGATAGAGATATTTTGCARGCTTTGAAAAAATGCTTGTAAAGTGTCTAAGCCACCAAACTAATGGTTGACGTAGAATCACTCTTACTTCYAGACCTGAGAAATACTGACTTGGATAGCAACACACCGCAACAGCCTCCCTCAAGCAGGGGAAAGAGACGGTAGTGTTAGTGGAATTTATGGCACAAGTGAAAGCGCTAGTTTTCTGCAAACCTTCTTTCCTTTTCTTTTTCCTACCCCCTCCCAGGAAAGGGTGTGCATTGAGGCTCTGCAAGGATTTAGAAAACTGTAGTACAAATGGGAGAAATTCAGAAAAATTATCTTGAGTAGGTGATACTTTATAAACTTTCCTGTAAGAAGGAAATTTTAGCAACTTGCATGGACTATACAACATCAGTGCTAGTGTAAATATTCTAAACAAAATTTCATAGTTATTCTCATGAATTGATTTCAAAATAGTAAATAAAGACTGAAGGAAAAMCACTGTTGATTTGCATGTTGAAGTACATTTAAAAATATTTGGATATATATCTTTTACTTCATAGCTTCCTCTTGTTTTTTATTTTAAAATCRAACTGTTGAGATAATTACTGTTAATGAGTTAAAATGATTTTCTGTCACATGAGAAAAGAGAAAAGGAATATATAATTTTAATTTATTAAATTAGCTTGATATGCTCCCTGATAAATTATTTGTATAAATTGTGTTTGCTGTAGGGTTCAAAAAAAAAAAAAAAAAAAGAAATCAATAGAGCCTGTAGAGAAAGTCCAGACTTGTTAGACTGCCCTGGGTAGCTTAGTATTGATTAAACACAAATATTGAGTTTAATGACAATAAATGCCATTAAATGTTAACCATAATAGTAGAGGAACACTGTTGAAGTAACTTTTTTGCCTTGATTGTAAAAATGAAATACTCATTCCAGGGAACATTAATTTTAATTTCTGGGTGAGCTCAAAAACATTTTGAATTTAATGTAGTTTTACAGTAGCATGGCCAGTGTAACTGAATTATTATATTGGCAGTTCTTTGGGAGTACAGGCAGATGGCCCAGATTTTGTCCTTTCAGGTCTTTCTCCTGTCAAAATGCAGCACTGTAGTATTTTGGCAGACTGTTGCATGCGGGACCAACTTCTCTGCTCAGGTTTCATTCACTCAAATAGTGAAAGATTTGAAATGACTGAAATCTCTTGATTTGTCTACCAAAGGGAAAAATGGAAAACAAACTAAAATTTGCATTGAAACAAAATAACTCTTTCCTAAGTCCCCTCAAGGATATTTCTGTTGCGCTCTTAGGAGTATATTTTAATTGACTTTGCAAGTGCAGAATCAGTGTTTTAGAGAGAGAAGCTGAGTGAAAAGGCTCCCACTCAGGGAAGGGAAATAGTCCCTTTTCTAGACTATTTCACTCTGTAGAGAGGCATTTGGGTTTATATTCCTCTCGCCAGAGAAAAGTGTGATAGGAGTATTGGGGTGTTCTTGAACACAGGGTACAAAATAGGAGCTGGGCCACTTGGATTCTATTCTTGCCTTTCTTATTAATTTTCTTTGTAACCTTGAACAAGAATCTTCTGTGCCTCATTTTTCTTAGGATAAAATGGGATAATAATATTTAACCTACTTCTCGGCAGAATTTCTAGTCTAAATGTGTCTCAAGTGCCTTGGGTTCTTTGGACAGAAATGTTCTGCAGGTGCCAGATATTATCCTGTTAGTGACTAATGTTGTTTGTCTGGCAGTCTGGATAAATGCCCTTTACGGACTTGTGATTTTTTGTGATTTTTAGGCAAATGTTTTGGTGAAATGTCCTTGCTTGTTCAGARTGATATTAATGATCTAGTTTTCCTAATGAAGAGGCAACAGGTGGTTTTCTCATTGCTTCCAACTGCAGGAGTTATTTATAATTGCTCAGCTGTCTGCCTGGAGAATATTCCATATTTTTATTGGAAATTTGGTCTTAGTGACCAGCAAAGAGAGGATTGAGAAATTCAAGTAGTATGCGTATTATCTTTGATATTGCAGTACTGGTGGAAGAAGGCAATGAAAAAGACATTAGGAGGAAAAAAAAAAAAGTACAGTGATGTAGATATTAAAATAGTCTACCAGTATGTATAAATTATTAGGAAAAAATACACGATGAAAATATTCTATGAGCTTTGAAGGAGAGTTTAAAAATATTAAAAACAAACAAAATGTGTAGGGAGAAAAATAAACAGGAAAAATCTGTCAGGAAACAGGCAAATAGTGGTTCCAGAGCATAGGTGGGTTTGCTGTCCACCCCCATGTTGGAAGAGATTTACATTTCCTGGAAAAAAAAAACAGATTCCTGGAAATCCCCTGTAAAGCAGCATCTTTTAGGAGCATTAAGCACCACTCATTTTTGTTGCCTTTGAGAGGGTACGTCTGAATTTGGGAGAACTGGGACTCTGTTGTATAGTTCMAATGTTTTATACCTGTGATTTTTTTCCAAATTTATTATAATCATTTGCACTGGGATGCTGTTGTGAAATAAGGCTGTGTGTGGTTAATAGCAGTTGTCCTTCCTACTCAGTTTAGCTAGAATGCTTGCTTTCAAATCTGAAACAGCCGAAGAGAGAAGTATGGTGTTTGGCTATTGTTGTACCTGGTGCTTGTTGTTGTGCAATGGGATTTTTCAGGATTTTTCAGAATAGTGCTGTGAACAGTACTGGTCTCACTTTTCCTAATTATAAGAAGTGATATATCAATATACACTATTATAAATCACAGCCCCCTTGTCAACTGGTGGGAATTATTCCATGCTTTGCAACACCTTTATTTGCTAATGAGTGTTTTGCTTTTTCTTTTTYTCTTTCTTTCAGTAAGTATTTATATTCTAGCTCTTAGCCTGTTTCAGGATAGAAATGATTRATGTTGGTTTGAACCAAAAGCCTTCTGCCCCCTCCTGATTCTTTCTGATGAATCCTGTTTTTGCTCTGCTAGAACTCTGCATAGTTCACACTGGATGACTGAATTACATAATTTGCGAGCAATTTGGTGATCACTTTCCATTCTGAAGCTATAGGATGTGATCATTGAACCAAGTTGGTTAAAATTACATTGTTTATATTAAAGACTTGCTTGTATTACAGAATTCGATTCAAACTAAATCATGTATATACACAGAAAATGAAGTGTGTAGATGAATAAGTTATGATACAAATATTAGATTGGAAGAAAAGGATTCACTGTYGGAAGCAGGGAAATGTGACCAAGATTAACTGAAAATTCATGTTGTCTTAGAATTAATTGAAGACTATGTAAGGCACTAAAACAAGAGCGGCATTATAAGAAGGCATCGGACCCAGTGTTTCGGACTGGGACCCAGACATCGGACCCGAATAGTTCTTGGTGGCACAGACTGACACTTAGGATGAAAGCCCACCTCTTCTMGTGCTTGATCACCAGGAAGGCACAGAGGGTGGTCTCAGAGACTTGAGCCCTGGGGATGCCCCAACAAAGAGCTCTATGCAAAGAGAAGGAGCATGCCCTAGCTTTCCTTGTCCTCCCACTAGCTTTGTCTAAGTTGGTTTAAGGCTTGTAGATGTTCAAAAAAATTGAGCTGTTTATTAAGTCTTCATGTATCTAAAAGCATGCAAGAATGGGATAGGAATTAATAAATGTGGAAAACAGCTTTCTTTTGTTTTATAGGGCAGAGGTGACTTAATTCTGGCCTTTTTAAAGTTTCTTGACTAAAAGAAGATCCGCCTTTAGAGTATAGTTTCCTTTCTATGTGGAAGCTTGGACTAAAAATCCTAAACCAAAATTGGTTTTGTCCTACTTAAAGATGTCTGTCTCTTCTCTTATTTTCTTCTTTCTTATTTTCATAGTTAATCTAAACCTCTGTTTCATTTAATTTATTGTCTTAAATTGTTTTGTAAGGTACAAAACCAGAATCTTACATACCTAAAGCAGCAGGACTTGTCTGTGAATGGATGTTAGGAAAAAAAGAGTCTTAAGGTTTGGTCCCTATTATCCATAGTTCATAGGAACTAAACTGCAAGTTTTTAGTGTGTTGCAAAAGAAACAGTACTTGTATACTATATAATATTTTATATAATACCCCTTTGCATCCCACAGGTTGTGAGTGAGAAATGAAAAACCTCAGGTATTTTTCAAAGGAAATTTTATGCTTCATTTTCTCTGAGGCAAACTGAAGGTGTTTGCAAAGTACTTGGGGACCTTCGTAGGAAGGGTATTCAAGTAATATGAACACTAATATAAAGCAACCGATAGAGGTGATAAGCAGACCATTTTTATTCTTTATATGGAAAAGGGTTTTTTATAGTTTCTAGAGGAAATCAAATAAAATGGAATTTTTCATGATCTCACCCTTTTGCTCTCCCCTATTGTTGTTGTCAGATCTTTTGGTGTGTCTGTTATTTGTTGGTTTATGCAGAAATGCACTCATCTCTCTAATCTTTTGGGGGTTTCTCTTTTGGAGTTAGTAAAGCTGGTCCCATCAGGCTGTTCATAGAGCGACTTAATTGTCTGAATTGCATATGAGCAGTTTGATTCTTCCCAGGTGTATCTTAATCAGATACTGTTGATAAATAGGCTATAAAAGATGGAAATCACATAGAAGCTAATAAAATTGAAGGTAATGTTTGTATATAATCAAAATGCCATTCAGACCACTTGTGTGAGTAGTTTCATGATACTGTATATGGGATAGGTATGAGCAGTGCACTCAAAACTGTTGAAGTCCAGGCTCCTTTTGTCGCAGTGGTGCATATTGTTCGTGTTAAAAATAGAGTGAAAAATCCTGGAGGCTGGAGCTGAAGATTATCTCTTAGTATATGCTATCATTTTCTTTGCCCAAACAAAATTRCATGTAGCCGTTTATTTTATCTAATTCTGACTGCCCTGAATATAGGACTTCCATTTGTGCGAGGAACAAAACCGTAGAGGAAATCTTTTAACCACTGACTTATGTTCAGTTACAGTAGAGCGAGGAAAAATACCTGCTCTGGTTTAATAAAGGTGGATTTAATGAAAGTTGATCGATTCTGCCAGGTGCTGGTCTTGCTTTTTTGATCTTATCCCAGGAAGATCAAAAGTTTATGTACCCCTGCGCAGCAGTTAGCTTGTTGTGTTCTTTTGTAAGGTTTTTGGCTTAGTGTGAAGTGTTCAATCATACTCTGCTGTTCCACTGAGTTTGAGAACCTAAGTACTACAGTTAAATGCCTAAAGCTAGACTGTGAATAATGTGAAAGCTGAAATCGTTCCTGACTGTAGTTGCACGCTTGTTAGATGTCTTAGGGAGTTAAAAAAGCATTTCTTGGAATGTCCTTTTTTTTTTCTGTGCCCGTGAATTGGCTCGTTCCCAGATAACTTTTCTTCAAAAGCAGATATACTGACAAGCTGACAGAAATAAGCAGAATACTTATTGGATGGAATTAGTACATATCATCGTGTTATGAAAAGCAAAGAATACGTTGAAACACTAAGAACACTTCCAACGATGCCTTAAATTTGATTGGAAAGTAGAGTACAACAGCTCCATATTAAAATGTGAAATAAAAGCACAATGGCCTTTGATATTCAGGCTTAAGGCTTCAGGCTTAAGAAGAGGTTATACTCATAACCAATAGCACTCTTGATTAGTTTGCCTGTTGTAGTTGTATTCTCTAAGCTTCTGTAATTGGCAGTGTCGTGATAAAATAGGCACTCTGTATACTGTATGAGATATTGACACAAAGGAATTGCAACTCAATGTGACTTTTTACAGCATCTTCCAAAATGTATTTTCTTTATATGAAACTGTAATTCCTGTGGAAGTCAGTGCTGAAAATACTCGCCTCAAACCTTCTAGGTTCTTCTGGCATGCCAAGAAGCAGGTGCAGTGTCTCACAATCACAGAATGGGTTAGGTTGGAAAGGACCTCTCGAGATCATCTAGTCCAACCCCCTTGCCCAAGCAGGGACACCTAGAGCACATGGCACAGGGTGGCATCTAGGCAAGTTTGCAAGATCTCCAAATCACTCTTTACCCCCACTCTRCTCCTGCACAGTAGATGTTCAGGGCAATACATGGCATGATCACTTACAGTTTGACTTTATGTGCCTTCTGTATATCAAAATACTGATTAAGACAAGTGTTACAAATACCTATAGCAATTCAAACGTGATTAAAACAAGAAAAATTACAACTGTACTTTGGAGTGGGCTTGCATGCTTTGTTTCCTTTCTGAGGTAAACAGATGGAATTCCATAAACTGGTTGAATGAGAGAGTCGAATTGAGAAAAATATATTGAAAAGCGGTGGGAGAACAAGAGGGAATAAAGAGGAAGGTGAAGGCACCAGGATGAGACCAACTGACAGGGAAAATCATGTTTAGACAGACCCTGAGGACAGATATCTTGATGATAGTGACAGAAATGACCTTGCTACTGAGTAGGGACAGCAACAGCTCCTAAGTACTGCAGGAGATGTCCAAAACAAGGACCATGTTTTCCTTATGATTGCGTAACTCACAGTAATTCTACCTCCTTTCAATAATATTTCCCCAAAATATTCAAAAATATGTGGGTAAATAAAAAAGCAAATTAAGGGCATCTCTTTGAAAGTCTTAGAGGTTACAATAACTTAAGACATTGTGATAATTTTATCACTCCTAACCTGCTGCTTTAACCTTCCTTTACCCTTGGCCCTACTCCTAATGTCTACCCTTGGCCCTACTCCCCTGAAATCATTGCCCTCTGATTTAGTGCTTCATGCTGAAAGAGGGAAATAAACTTCATGCTTATGCTATTACCTGTAAGTATTGGGTTAAAGTAAATTACTTGAATCTTTCCATCACATTAGCAATTTAGGATGTTTTCTTCAGCGCAACGTGCAGTTACTGCTACAGAAAATATGAAGGATGTGGACTAGAGCAGAGAGTCTTCAGGTGTCTTTTAAACTGTTCTAAGCTGTCCATGCTTTGAAAATATTCAGGAATCTGTGATATGAGCTGTTTGACATTTCTACTGTTCCAAATGCTCAAAGGAATAAATCTACATAAAAAGTAACTCAATTTAAAAAATGAAGGAGTCTGAGATGATGACTGAAGTCTTCGAATGTTAATTTTATTTCCCTCTTTTGGCTGACCACTACAATAAAATAACTGAATCAAATACGTTCTTTTATGTATAAAATATATAGTTTTGGGGTTTTAACAGCTTTTTTTCCAGTTTTAGTCTAATTCAGTTTGAAACAGCTGTTCCTGATTTGTGCAAAACAGATTTTTGATGGAAATCATGACATTCTCAACTACAGCAGTGTTGCTGGGTGCTCTCATATCAGAAGTTGGCTTTTTCTTTATGTTAAAAGAATTTTCATTCAAAGAAAATGAGGGAAAATGTCACGTTTACATCAAATAAACTGCCCTGAAAAGAACAATAGCTTTTCTCCCCCCCCGCCCCCTTAGAGTTTCATTCAGTTCGAATATGTTTTTCCTACAGGACTGTTTTATAAAAAATCACTGGATGCTTTACCATTAGTGGGATTTTTATTTTAATGTTCCTTGCCCTACCCATATGCTTTCTGTTGGGTTCTATTTAGAGTTTTCCCTGCAGTTGTCTCTGCACTGACACTTAGCAAGTTTTCTGGCATGCCTTATGGTTCAGTTTTGCTCTGCAGTTGAATCCTGTATTTTCAGAAATTTCAGTGTAGCATTTTCAGTTTGCTCGATGCCATTTCTTTTTTAATTTGGCTGCACTGCATAGCTCATTTTCTGAAGCTCTTKGTAGAGATTTCATAGATCGCGGAACTGATCAAATCCACAAGCTCTTTTATGCATGGTAAGCAAAAGATAACCTGTCATGTCCAATTTCCTCATTCTTTCGGACATCCTGCAATATGGAGGGAAATATTTGATGTCAATTTTCAAGCATTAGAGCCATTTTGAAGTTACCCTAGCCTTAACAGCAAGGACAGGAGAAAATAGTATTTGTTCGTGCCTTTCTGTGCAAAAGAACTTGCTGTGTAGTTGACTCTGCAAACACAAATGGATGATGATGTCGTGTGTGGATGTTTTGGCAGATTTGGGGTTGGAAGGATGAGGGTTTCAAGAGTTGCAGTGTTGCCAACTTTACATGGTGCTGAGGGAACTCTGGTCCCTATGGACGAYGATACTGAAGATGATACTGAAGGCTCTTCTGGGTTGTTTTTCTTTTTTGAGGTGTGTTTATGCTGGCAGCGAAGGCAACACAAAAGCCCCTTCCTTTTAGCACAGACTGTAGTAGCCCAGATGGCTTTTCTCTGTTGGCCCTCAAGCAGAGTCAAACAGATCAACTACAGTCCTCATGGCTTTCTCACGGTTTTCTTAGTACTTTAGTAAAAATGTAAAGTTGATTCTGTTGGACTTGATAACTGAAATGTCTCCTGTGAAAACCTTTATTAGAGCAGGGCACCTTTGAGTCATATCTTTACCTCTTTCCTGTGAAAGAGGCAGGTACATATGGGACTGTGACTATGTCTTTCTGTGCTTATACATCTCTGCCGCTTCCCTGTGGTAAGTGCTGGTGAAATGTAACTTCATTTGTAGTCTAGAATTGAGCACGTGGTTCCTGCAATCCACACGTTCCCGGGAAATAAAACTGGCTTGAGCTGTGGCTCTGGAACTAATCTGAATTGTGCTCTTGAGACAGACTGCATAAATAAAACATTTATGCAGTAACTTTCATTTTTTGAGATGACTCAGGGAAATATCAAATGAGAAGCTGTCCTGCTTCATGGTTCTGCAGGATTATCTTCCCACAATCCGTGAACCTATTAAGTAATGGGCAACTGCCCCAAACAACCCAGCAGTTGATGTGGCTGTGCAATGGAAAGATTAAAACTGCCTTATGGTGGTATGACTTGTAAAACACAGTAACAGCAGAGGAAAAGACAGGTTCCAAAGCCAAGCATACCATAAAAAAAAAAAGGAATCTTAGTGGGATTTTTAACATGGGGCAGTGTCAGAGATGAAATTATTAATCAAACGAATACTTTAATAATGTTTCCTTGTTGCTAAATTCTCATGCTTTAAAGGGAAAGGAAGGAAATGCTTTACTACTTAACGTGCTGCTAAATGTTTCCACTTCTAAAGTGAACATTTTGCTCAACAAATACTTGAGGAATATTTATAACATTACTTGGTATTTTTTTTTTTCTTCCCACAGTGTAAAGAACCTGACTTGGGGCTGCTTTAGGATTAAGTGAGATTACGAGCATCTTCTCTCCATCCCTCTTGTGTACCTTCTATGAATACATCCTAATAACTATTGATATTGCATTCATCCTGCAAGAAGCCAAGACCTTTAGTGTTTGCTGATGCTGCAGTTCTGATGTTGTGTTTTCCTTGCAAGTAAAATCAATCGAGACAAATCTTGGTAACTTTTCCAGCGAAATAAAATGGCTGCACCAGGCAGACATTGAACATTTCCTTTTATTAAATATGAGCGTGCTCCTAAAGCACGTATAAAACATTGTTCCAGTACAATTGATTGGTTGATCCACTAGATTTAAAGGTCAACTGTAATCACAATTCAGGATGATTGAAGAAGGCATAAAAGTGCTACCGTGCTTTCCATAGCCACATACCCTCTTTTGGTGCTCCTTGTTTTCTTCCCATTTGTCTTAATTTACTCAGGTAAAATAGGTACAGAATACAGGCTAATGTTTCCTCCAAGCCAACACCTWCCTTCCTTGAAGACCTGGAGTAGATGAATGGACTGCACTCCACTCTACAGAAATAGAAGTGAAAAATCTTTATGGAGTAGGCTGCAGACTAGCCGTTTTGCTGGATGATCCATTTGGCTCCTACTGCTGGTGGAGCCAGGAGATGATGATGTCTGTTCAGAGCACAGCGCTGCAGAGCAGATGGAAGCAGGAGGCTGCCCACTTTTAATGGGTGGAGACTTTTTGGTTGTGGGGAATCAAAAGCATGTCTCATTAGTGGTGTTTGATGTGACAGCTTGGTACTATGTAGTTGTCCATAGAGACCAAGGGACTTTGTAGTGTTGTGTTTTGTAAAYGTGCTGTTTTCAGCCTCATGTTCCCATCTAGTAGACAGCCACATTTGCATACAGATGTGAGTAAATTTTTTGCTAATCCAAATGAGACAGCTRTTTTGCCATAGCAGATTGCACCAAGTGGAAGCAGCAGCATTGACACAAAACACCAGATTTTCACATACAAGTAGTTTTCTCCCATGGTTTTCCCTTCAAATCACGGGRCTCTTGCTTCTTTCCTCAAGTTTGGTAATCCTGGCAGCAGATGCTGTTCTTGATTGCTTTATCCTGAGCTGTTGGAACTCAGCTTGCTGGGGCTGCTGCAGCAGCACCACAAACTTTTGCTGCCATATATATATATATAGTTATTTGCATTTGCGAATGTCCCCGTGCCCCTTGCTTTTCATGGAGCCATATCCATATTGCAGAGCCCTCTGTTTTCTTTACAGGCTGAGCWTCAGGCTCAGTAGTATAAATTATGATGCCTTCCATGGCTTTCAGCTGTTCCTGTTTGCTTGGTGCAGCAGTCGCCTTCAGCTCTTTCAGCTCCGTTTAGGGGTTTTACCTGCTCTCTTGTTTTTTTTTAAATGCCTCAGGCAACACCTAGAGTTGAACAAATTGTCAGTTGTTAGTGTTGCTGAGTTGTTGACGTGATAAGAAATAAACTTTGGGATGTGAGTAGGGCAGTATCCTTGTTCACAAAAGACATAAACTAGAGAAGTAGCAATAATGAGAAATTAAGAAGTAATTTTTTAAAAAATAAAAAACCCCCTCTATTATCTTTTCACTTCAGGAAAGGGAAAGCGTGGCAGTAGAGGGATGAGTGGTCCTGTCTGTCCCATTCCCTATGCGGTCAGTTCTGCTGGGGGTTTCCATGAGGAGTTTTGTGGCTTAGATGGGAGACACTCAAGTGGTAATTGGGTTATTGAGGAGCTCCCGCAAGGCAGCTGATACATGARAAGTCACAAGTGTCAGATTCTCTTGAAATCCAGAAAAATGAACCAGTTAGGTTTTCCTGTGTTTTTAACTGTGTCCCACAGCAACCAAAAAATGGCTCAGGTCCTAAACTTAAAACTCCTCTGATAAGATTAGAGYGAAGCTGAAGCTGTGTAAAGAATGTAGTGTCTATTGTTTCTAGAAAGTAGCATTTTGGGTTGCATTGTGGCAATTAGTTATAGGAGTGTTCTAGGGCTTGTGTGGGTGGGAACGTTTTGTGCTGAATACAGTGACAGCTGCAAGTCTCATCTTCAGAAACGCGGGACTGGCCTCGAGTATCAATCTCTTTCCCCTCTCTTCCTATTTTGAATCCAGTAAAGAGAAGCATATGTTTTCTTGCATCTGATACATTAGTGTTACCTTGCGAAGGATGGCAAGGTCATGTGGTTATGTGGCAAAGGAGGAAATCACAAGTAGTGTTTGAGCTATCTTAGACTTTGTGTCTTCTGCAATGTATTAAAGATTTCCATGATATACATGGTTAAATTTCCATTCATGTAGCTATGCATGCGCTCATGCTACGTTGCTGCTCTTGAAATTGGTACTTTTACATTATTAATACTGCAGATCATGCCAAGAAGGTGTCTTGCTTTTAATATGGAACATAAGAAGCTTTCCCTACCCCGTATGAAAATCTCAAATTGGAACTGAAGATGCTATAAAAATTTAAAAGGGACAAGGTCAGCCTGAAAATTATATGTTTTAAAAACAGAAGATCATGCATTTTTAACAACGAATTTCCTTGCCTCTATTAGTACCTGCATAGTACCATTTTGGTTATTTCAGTTAAAATGGCTCTAAGCATTATTTGTATTACTTTTCCCTTTTTTGGTCATTTGTCTGGACGCCCATTAATTTTCAGTTTCTCTTTTGAGATATGTAAGAACATGATCTAAAGTATATGAGTGCCTAAAATCCTTCTGTATGGTCAAAACAGTACAATTTATTTTACTTGTAAAAGAAAAAGTAAGAGATCAAGTCCAGGGTCTAAACCATGACACAACCCTTATRTTTTTCCCCTGTGGCACGTTCACTACCCATATGCTTTCCAAGTTGAGCTCTCGAGATGAGAATGGCCCCTATCCAGCAGAAMGTGCTGTTGTCCAGAGCTTAGGGTTTAATTTGGAAGTTCTGAAACTCTGTTTTAACTTACTTCCAATAAGGAGCTGGCAAAATGTTTTTCAATTAGTGCCTGATTGAGGCAGAAGATGAGTGAACTGCTACCAACTGCTCCTTTATGTCAAGCGGTAGAGTRGAGGTAAAGATTCGAACCGTGCTACGACCCAGTCTAAAGCCTCCTTGGACTGTGCTGAAGAATTGCTGAGCATCTGAGTACAATTATTGCCTATAAGAGCTCTACTCTAAATATAGTAAGTACTATAAAACATTTGGTGGTGTTGAAAATGTGAGATTCCTCAGATCCACACCCAAAATGAGCGGAATAAGAATTCTGTAGTTAAATTTAGTGATATTTGTAAAGAAGTAAGATGAAGAGCATCACAGAGGAAAACTCTTAGGTGATAAATGTGGAAATGGTGAAATACGCTAACACTCTATGCATACAAGTAGATGCTGAATAACTGCTTGTTCCAGCTATGTGATCCTGCACCCTGCTAAGTCAGGGTCTCCCGGAGAGGAAGTGTGTGCTTTGAGTCCTCAGCACAAGGAGACGGATTGAAGATCGCCTGGGCAATATGAAATCAAGCTTGATTGGTATTGGATGCTTGATTGGTAACCTTAGCAATTTTTAATGTAGCTTTTTAGCATATATAACAAAACATGGAAATAAATGCTACTTTCTCTTCCTAGATGTTAGTCTTCAAATTGGAAATTGTTTTTGGGTCAGCACAAAGCCCAGATCTCCTTATAAAGAGTATATTATGGATATCTAGATAAATGCAATAAAAAGCTTTCTGGAGAGGATTTCTTCTTTTGGCTGCTAGTGGGAGAGGGGTAAATGAAATTATTGATGTGCACGGTTAGCTGTGGCCCAAGTTTCGTGTGGCAGCTCTTTCCTTTGGCTTGCATCTAGCAGCAGCGCATTTTAACACCTCGCCTACAGCATCCACCTCCTGATAGCAAAACTTGCCAATAGAAAAGCATTCAGCACTTCATTATTTCTACAACCTGAGTGCATTTGCAAATTAATTGACGTGTGGGAGGAAAGGCATCTGCTTTTGTAGAAGCTCTTAACTATTGCACTAAAACTAGAAATAAACTGTTTGGCTGCAGTTGGATATGCAGTTGCAGGTGTCGAGGCTCCRAAGTGATGTCCTGACCGTTTTTCATGTTAACTTTATATGATTATTATTTTTTAAATTCTGATGTTTGTCACAGATTAGTCAATATTGAAACAGACAATATAAGAAAGATAATAGATGTATACTTAGATATGGATGTTTAGCAAGTCATTTTGTATTTGTTGCTGGCTAAGCACCAAATGAGATTTTTAATTAGACCTGTAATGAATGACTGGGAGCATTTTAAAGGCTCTTAATTCGGTGGTGTAACTGAGTTAATTACAACATCATTATAAGCTCCCATGGATGTGATATGAAGTGCATTCCAGTTGTTTCACTCTTAAAGATCTTTCTGATGTGCCCCTGGCTTCCTCTAAAATATTCCTATAGAAAGTCTTAAACAGTAACTGCTCTATGTTCCCCTACAGCAAATGTTGTGGTTCGGTGTAACACACTGTTCCTGTTCACATGGTGCTAGAGCTGCTTTTTCACTTCTGAATTGCTGATAACTTCTCATAGTGGAGTATCTGGGTCTTAGCTTTGGTTGTATCACGTAGTATTTCCTTATTTTACTGCTTTCTGCTCACTTAGCCTACCGGAACATGGCAGATGAGAGTAAGAATATGTGATCTATTTTCAGAAATAAAGATTCCAGCAGCTTTAGAACTGTTACTCTTTGTGCTGTGGCAAAAAATATGTGTAGCAAAGAGGTGTTTTTGCAAAGCATATGGCTTTTACACTAGTTCAGACTACAGTAAGCTTTGGATGTGGTTGTAAAACAACTCGGTGCTTTTTTGCACTCTCTASTCTGAGTGTGACATCTCCAACAGATGGACAGATAAACTCTTGGTAAGCCGCGGCTTCCCTTTCAGCAGAGGAGATGAGATTATTCCCATTTGTTAAAKTCGACGGAGAAAACTCATCTGTAGAATCTGCTGTGTTCTTAGATGTTGGGATATGGAAATTYGATAGATCTGCAGCTGAGCAGCAGAGTTGCTGCTTTGGGGGCTGTTTGCAGGTGTAATGCAAGCTGGGCTTCTGCTTTGACTCCAAGCCTTATTAGGAACAGTAGCTTTATCTGCTTTCAYGACGTGTGCTTGATCTTGTTGCTCAAATCCACCTAATCTCTGCTGTGGCTAATACATTGTCTTGCTTTTGGTAACCCTAAATAATCAGGATTGGGTTTGTTTAGTGTTTTAAATTCTGYTATGAAGACTTATTTCCAACCTTAATTAAGCCTGCCAGGATGGTAGAAATGCCTTTTCTCTTTCAGTAACTTGGCTGGTCACTCTTTTATATATTCCATCCTCTTGACTATTACAGATTTTGTAAATAGTTTAGAAATGCCAGCTAGTGATGTATGGGCCTCTTTAACATTTCTTTGATTTATGTGCAGTACGCTGAAAAAAAAGCGGAGGAAGCATATTATTCTGAGCAAAAATGTTGCCAGTCTTCACTTTTTCAGTGTTAGTTAAAAGCTACACTTTTATCAATCAAACCTGATAGATTCTGTCTTCCTTTTTAAAAGCGCTCATAACTTAACTCGTTGAAGTCTAAAGAAATAATATGACTAAAATTTTTATAAATGCCTGCTTGTTTTTTGAATGTTTAAGGTGAAATCTCTTTTAAATGGGTTTTTCGAAAGTGGGATTTTTTAGATGTTTCAGATTTGGTTATGTAAAAGTAGAGACATTCAAAACCACTGAAGTAACCCTAAGGTTTTGGGATTTTTAAATGAAATTTGACCATATGATGCTGGTAATAATAGTGCATTGTGTAAACTGGTGTAGAAAAATACATCTTAGCCTCTAACAATGTGAATTAAAATKATTTCCTTGCCCTGTGTACAACAAGGTTGGCTGATTGATGATTGCCTGACTTCTTMTATAAATATTGTAACAAAATGCAATGTGCTAATTTTTCACAAGTTCACCATTGCTTCGGATAAAATTCTTAAAAGCTCATCATGTAAAGCATCAAATTATATACTAAGGGATTAAAAGAGTTTTTAATCTACAGTTCCTAATTAATGCATAAGATTATCTTTTAGCTTGACATGTTCTTCAGTGAATCTTCAATGAGGTGCTCATTGCCATTGAGTTGCTTCTAAAGTGTCCTAAAGCTGATGTGAGGTTGTAAACCAGAWTTCAAACATGTATCGTGAATTTGGAACATAGAATTTGAGTGAGAAGAAAAGAATGTTTTGCACCCTATGACAAGAAACAATTTCCTTTTTTTGGCCGTTCCACCTCACAATTCGATTTGCAAATGCCCTTCTTCGGGTGGGCTCTGTAGCAGAGCAGCCCCTGCTGAACATGGCGCGTTGCAAAGGGGAAAATGATGAGTTTCTTTCCAGCCCTCATCCCTGCGAAGGGAACGGATCTGTGATTTTCAACCACCCATGATGATTCAGGGACTCRTCGGTGCTAAAATCTGGGTTGTTTCAAGGGAAGGCGAGAATTTAAGTTGCTYTCTTTGAGTACATATGACCTGTATTGGTAGCTCTTATTTTTGTTGGWTTTGTTTAGACTGTCTTGGAAGGGGTATAAATTAATCTGATGAAAATGTTCTTGTGCTGTCTGAAGAATATTCCTGTAAGGAAATAGGCYGCATATATTTTGTCCCAGATCTAGCTATACTGCTTAGAGCTATTGCTGGTTGTCATTGCTAGCCAGCTGGAAATTAGCATTCCCAACAGCAGCACTTCTTGGAGATGCCTGCGAGAGGGAAGGAAGGACGAGTTCATGCTTGGAGAGCTAAGAATGAAGCAAAAAAAAAAAAAAAGGGATGAGGGGAGATGTGACCTTCCTCCTCCTTTTTCATCTTATGTAGTAGCGAAAGGGACCATCTGAGGAAAAAAACTTCTCTTCCGACTTGGCAAGTTCAGGCAGCTTGGAAGCGATGTTCTTGCAACCCCTCTGCTGACACAGCAGGGCTGACCTCTCRTAGAGGAAAGCAGCGGTGCCTGGGGCAGCTCTGCAGAGGGCACGGGTACCGTCTCATCGGGATGAAGAGCTGTGCTGGAGTGCAGCTCTGGAAGCGTGGCTGCCCCGTCGGGAAGGGCACGAGAGGTGGCGTAAAGCCACRTTTCAAACCCTTAGGCTGACAGCAATTTTATAACAATTAGTGTGGATATTTGTTAGTTTAAGTGTACTGGGCATTTTAATGATTTTGAGAGTGACCAAAGTTAAGGAATGGCAAAAGTTAGCAGAAGTTAAAATAATTAAATTTAATGAACTGGGGGAAAGCCCTATGTTAGCAGGAGGCATAGCAGCCAGTGACATTAATGCTGCTTTGCTGCACCCAGTAACACAAGATTTCCCTCTCGTGTTCTGACCTTTTTCTCCCTTTGCCTCATTGCAGAGCTGGACTAGTTGGATTTGCATAAGTCGCACCTTATTGTAGATCTTTTGTGGAAAAAGAGCAGTCCAGTTTTTATTACAGTGTAGTTTACTACTAAAAGCAGTAAAACCCYAGCACAAAGCTGCAAATCATGGCACGCTACTGCACAATTCAAGGGGCTTGTGCCTGTAGCTTGTGTGAGCCCTTGTTTCTAYCATCCAGTTTTAAAGTTTCCTCAGATTTCTSTATTTAAGGACRTAAGTATCCCTRCTTACCAAGGCCATTCCCACCATCRACACAGCTGCCACCTGAGCCTCGCATACCAAAGATTAGTCTAGGGCTCTAGAAAATAATTTACCATGAGATCAGTGTCTTCAGTTTGCAGTCCAATAGATTTTTAAGACAGTGCAGCAGCAGTGGAGAGTGATAATAATTGTGGMCTCATTAAATCTTGAGCTTTAGTGATGACTTCTCCCTGTTACAGGTTACATGCTATTTCAATGTATCAAATTTTAAATTTCTTTGAATCTCTGACCCTATTAGCTTTATAGTGTCCCATTGTATTGATGTTATCCCCAAATCTTAGATATGTCACTAGTGCAAACTGGATTCTAACAGTTGGAGCAGTCATAGTGACTTTCGCAGGGACCTTGGACTGTGCAGCCGATTTTATTGGGAGGAAGATGCTGATGCTGTTGCTGAGGTTTTGACCAGCTCCTTCAAGAAAGTGCCTGGGTGTACCATCTTCTGCATGGCAAAAAGCCAAAGATCTGCAAGGAATATTGGAATAGAGGGGTTATTGATGCAGTCATTCATCAGCAGAATGCCAATGTGTTTTTGGAAGAAAAATATGGGACAAACACTTTGAGGCTGAAATCCCRCACTAATTAAAACAGCACTCTCAGCAAAAACCTGAATTCAAAGGCACCGGGGCAGAAGGTGGAGCGAAGACAAGGCATGAAAGGAAACAGATGGAGAAGTACATCAATGCTTCTGGTACTATTGTATGYTAAAAAAAGAAACACGATTATGTATCTAAACTTGTTTTTCTGTCCGCCAGCGCAGGGGTGGCAGGAAAGGCCGGAGGGAAGAGGGAGGCTGCTTGTGCAGGGGTGTTTGTAGCAGGTTTCCTTGGAGCGCTCCCGCCTCCCGGCGCATTGATCGGAGGGAGGCGATGGGCGACGCATCTGAGTGTGATGCAAACGAGAGCAGGTGCCTGCGAGAGGCTTTTAAGGGAACTGTGAGCTCGTTAGTGCCGCAGCTTCCTTAGGTTGGAARGGGGGGTGCAGGAAAAGAGGCAGTAACTCTTGTATAGGGATTTAAAGAACGAACTGGGTTTAGCCTTTGTTGCCCTCATGGATGTTGTTGCTTAGGTAATTGCTAAACTGGGGAGCGTATGGGGAGAAAAATGTTTCAAATAATAGAAAATAAAAATGTGTATTAATTGCACACAAGAGCAAAAGCCTGGTGTCTTGCTTCCCTGTTAATTGAAAAGCCTGCAGCCCAGTTACACATGAGGAAAGCCAGTGTGTAAATAAATTGGAAACTCTGCTCTTTTGGTTTATTGATGCTGTTTTGGCCAAGTCGAGAATTCAGCTACCCTTAAATGAACAAACATTGTTTAGAAAAAAGAGAATTTCCAAACTGGCCTCATTATCTGAGAAAAGCTTTAAAAATATCAATTAAAGTAGTGTAATGTTTTTCTCTTGCCTACTTTAGTCTGCAGAGATGAAACTGGGGGAGTGTCGTCCTTGCTTGCTCATTGCTCTTTTCAAAAGAAATACCAGAGTTTTATCATAATAGATGAGGCCTTTGTTAGCAGAAAGGGAGAAATAATTTAATGATGAGGGGCACAATACTGTGCATCTTAAAAGAAGGCAAATATGCATGTATTTGCTGGAAACCTGGAAAATTCCATGGGGGAGAAGTATCTGTCAGCCACTTCACCRTAAAACTGCATTTTGCTAAGAGATGGAAATATATCTGTGTATGTGTGTGTGTAAAATCTGAAAGGACCCTTTTCCCTTTGAGCGATCTGTAATATTTATATGAAAGGATTCTCGGAAAAAATACCACTGCRGAATAATGTGATCAAAACCAAAACCCTTTTGTTTTCACTTTTTAAAACAAACTAATTGGTGCTTAAASAGCTTTAAATAATATTAATATGTAAATGTAATTTTTCAACTGGGTTGACATGATCAATGGAAATGCTGCAAGTGATTTCCCTTCGCACTCCGCTCCTTTCCTTGCAACTTTAAATGGCGTTGTAAGTAAGTAGAGTGTAATGACTTGTTTGGTCAGCAGTCAACACATGTAAAATCTCCAGTGCATGAATTATGCAAGTGAAAGACCTTTAGACCTAGCAGAATTCCAACAGAGAAGCCTTAATTTGAGAAGGTTTAAGTTAGCATTCATTTAGTCCGTGTGTGCAGCTTCCAACATGTGTTGCAGAGTAACGTTGGCTAAAATATCAACTTGACAAATGCTATCAGTGAAGTTCTGCTGAAGGAGGGGGCCTTAATGCTACTGATTAACAGATAGCCTGTGGCAGAAATTTTGACCATCCCAAAGTGCAGTGGTCATCCCTAGTGTGGTATGGGGAGGAAGGATGGATTGCTTTGTTTTGGAAAGGAGTCATCAGGAGAGAGTAAATAGAAGATATTATGTGATAACTTAATGCTTACTGAACGAAATCCAGACTGTATTTATCTAATACTCCTTCGCTGTTTGAATTGTTCATGTGAAAGCCCAAGATATTTTATGTGATTGAAAAAAATGCTCTGCTATGACTGAAAGAAAAAAAGATGGGAGGACTTCCAAGTGGTCTCTGTATTGCAATGAAGCTCACTTGATGAGGACTCTTGAGAACCAATAATATATAATCTAGTTCTCATATGTTCAAATACCTCATGGCAACGTAGATTTTGGCACCTGAAAAGCAGTAGTGACATTAGTGGCTTTTCTTGAAAATTTAAACTATATCACTATTAGCAAACATAGAAAAATCATAAACTGGAATATAATGACATTTAGAAGTAACCTGTTTTTCTTTACCTTCAAGTAAAGCTTTTATAAGCATTCAGATGTTATTTTCAGTAACTTTCCTACATCCGTGAGAACTAGAGTCTTTTTTGATTTTTAAAATGTGAAATTCACACATCTGCTTGATGTGTGGGTCTCCTCTCCGGTTTTAAGAAAAATATCAGCTATCATGAGACTCATGATGAAACTGTACAAGTTGGCACTGGTGTATATCCTAGCTGCTAAGTGTTATAAATTGATTTTTGTGTTGTTTTTTATTTCTTCACTTTCTGAAGAAGGTTTTACATTTCATCTGCATGTATTGGGGGAAAAAGGATCAATCTCATTGAAGTTTTACAGCAGAGTATTTCATTAGGAAGTAAAGAGCTTAGCTTCTCATAAAGCAGGCAGAATTCCTCTCCGCTGAGAGACGTGGATGTCTGGCTGWAATAAAGCCTCTGAATGAAGGGGATTCCTTAGTGACTGATAAAGAAATGATTTGCAATGCAACCTCATGTGTCAGTATTCAAGTTCAGTAAGTATTTAGCGTATTTTTTGGATAAAGCTATTGCTGTCGATCACTTTGGGAGCCAGGAATGCATGGTGAGCATCCCACAGGGAACCCTGTCCGACAAGTGCCCAGTGGTAGGAAAAAGTAATTTTGGAAAAAGCAGTAATTTTTTATTAGAAGGTAGTTTGATACGTTTTTGACCAAGATCTGCTGTCATGGGTGATGCTGGCATCCCCATGTGTGTGTTTTACAAGTGGAAAACTCAACTGTCTGCACTGTTTCTTATCCATCTGTACCTTTCCAGCTCATGTCTATTTACTAGRAGTGTATTTGATACTACTAGTGCTGTTCTCGAAATACTTTTGCTCCTGTTTCTACTCCTCAAACAAATTATTTGGGAAAAAATTCCCAACTTTTCRTCCAGCATCTTCACTTGCCAAAAGGTATTTTATGGAATGTGGAATATAATGCTTTAATGATGTATAAATCAAGTTTGATGGAAGCTGCCTGTCAGTTTTATTAACTTTGACCTTTTATCCCATTATAAAAATGGTTTGGTTAAATATTTAATGGACCTTTATAGATTTTGACAGTTGGAAGCATAGTAGATTCTGTATATTTACTTGTAATTAATAACAACAATGTAATCACTGAGAATCAGCCTTCAAGGAGAATTTAAATATATATATATATWTAWWTTTAATTCCTATCTTTCTTGCATCTTGACATTAAATATAAAGCTGACCAGGAAATTTTGAATGTTTTGAAAAGGTTTTGTTGGGAAGTTTGTGTTTAGCATCCAYGAGACCTCTGTCTTTGACCAAGTGGCTAAATGGTGGATTTTGTTTGTAATACCCATCACAACTGGATCAGTAGCACAGAATGCCTTGAGTAGGGTGCAGACAGGGGAAGGAAAAGCGTGTTCCTGGAGTCCAGGGGTCCTCTGCCGAGGCAGCTTTTCCCTTTAATTCCCTAAATCTACTGCATATTGCACTCGCTGCACATTCTGGTAGTGCAGATTGAGAACTAAGCCCCTGACACTTTGAAGCATTGCCTCTCAAGCGCACACTGTCCATTGCTCTCATTGATTTTTATTTCTTTTTTTTTTTTTCCATTTCAGCAATCTGTAGGAAGGAAATGAATCCGAGTATAATTCCTCAGCCAAAGCAGAGCCTCTTGTCCCCAGCTCCGCACGTGGGCTCTCATTAGGAGCTGCCCGCGCTCTGGCTTGCATGGCGAAGCCGCTGAGATTCGGCAGCCTGTTAAGCCCTTATGGAGGCTCTGAGGGTTGGCACTGGGGTCAGACTGGCTCCCTGGAAAGTTTCCCCCGTGTTTATAGCCCTTTTGCAGTCGAGCACTTCAGCTTTGTTTTTCTCCCTTTATGCCAGTCCTGGATGGAGTAGCTTCCTGTAGGAGCACTTCAGTTTCTGAACTTTTGGAAGAGGTCGCAGTCATTTCTCTATAGAGGTCATAGGATTAGTTTTGTTAACTTGTAAAACTGTTAACCTTTTCTGGAGCAAATCTTTAGAGGTCTTAATGAAAGTGTTGATGTGKCAGTAGAGGAACACAAGGAACTGCATTTCTCTAACACTGAATCTTGAGCTTTTTATTTTCTTCTTCCTCTCTTTGAATTGGAAGAAGTGGATTGGAGCTCTTCAGATGTGGGTTGTAACTTGTTGCATTTGAAGTTGGTTTGAGGGTTTGAGAACCAGTGTTGTGGTGGTCCCTAATTCCACAGGCAGTGAGAATGTCTCAGAATCATTTCTTTCATTGGCAAGTAAGATAAAGGGGTAGTGGAGAAAGCTACTGAATRTGAATCCTCCAGTGGCAATGGTTTTGAGCGAGGTGCTAGCAGATATCCCAAGGCCCTAGGGTCTCTAGACCAAGTTTCAGGAGAATTAGTGACTTGAAGTTTTTTGAGTAATCTTATTTGCCTTTTGGCGATTATTTCCATTTCATTTCTGTGTTGGTTGGTGTCATATCCCGTCCAAACAATATGTGAAATACCAGGCATTGACTGCCTGGCTGTCATTTTGATCAAGTCTATGTGTGCAGAGGGTAGAGATGTGGCACAGATCCTGCAGTGGGCGAGTATTTTAATATATATCTTTTTATTATCTAGTTGCAGTACCATGCGGGGCTCGCATCTGGCCTTTTGAATCAGCAATCTTTGAARCGTTCTGCCAACCAGATGGGAGTATCTGCAAAACGCAGACCAAAAGCTCARCCTACAACTCTGGTCCTCCCTCCTCAGTAAGTAATGGTGTATTTGATAGAGTTTACATCATAGGTGAGATTTTCTTAAACTTCTTAATTATTTTAATTTWAAAAAGAATGATAACTTCCTGATTGCATTTTTATTTTAGAAAGATAAACAACTAAGGTTGTTTGGACTCATGGGATATTCTGTGAAATCAGTATCTTGTTTTCCCCTTTATGAGGGGACTTTGATAGCAGAAAAGTTGCAAGGATTCTTTGGAGGTAGCATGGTGCAGTTGTCATTGAGGCAAGATATTTCCTTCATTAGTATGACTCAAAGCTTCAAGTAGGACTTTTTCTGAAGGTCCTAAAAGGCTGAAGCCAAAAAGTCTTTGGTGTGAGTACTTTCTTGACAAATGTCTGTTCTGAGTCCATCTGTTCACCATATGTTAATTTTGTATCAGATCTAAACTCTTTTACAGGTGACAAGCAATTATGAGGACACCTAGAAACTGTTTAAGGACACAGGCTATCAACACTTCAGGCAGTCTGTGTACTGATGCCAAAAACAGATGCCCGCAACGAAGCTTATAAATTAATAAAATGCTTAAAAAATTTAGTTACATGTAACAAAAAGATTATTAAGTAGAAAATAAAGGACTAAGTAATTATTCATTATATTGAACACACTTGAAATTTGTGGACACTCTGTTTTTTTCACAGAACAAGAATCATTGATGTATAAACATTRCTACCAAATACTTCAGAGTTGTAGCAATAAAAGTCCCTGGTGTCAGAGTCCACAGGCCTAAATTCATGAAGGAACCAAAGAAAGTCTGGACTTTTTCCCAAAATGAAATCAGATCACWATTACTGAAGATTTCCCCTTGTATAATAACTTTAAAAAGGTGCTAATTCAAGAATCCATAAAATGCTTCATTGCTTACCAATACAACTAGAAGAATAATTAGAAGGGCAGCTTTAGCAGGACCACAGCTTTGGGAACTCAATATTGTTCTGTGAAGCTGCAGTAGTAAATTATGACACATGTTGGCTAATTAATGTAATTGCTTTGTAAGGGATTTTCTTTGGAGTGTCAAATTTCTCAGCTTAAAATGGAATTTTCTAATTGAAGTCCATTACTGTTGAGTGCTTGTTACTGAGTTGTCAGGTTTTTTTTCAGAGGACCTCATATATTTTTGATCATGGTGTCCCTGTTTGATAAAAATGCACATAGTGAGGAAGAAAGAGCTGGGCTCTTTTTTTTTTTTCATAAAAATGTCTGTACTTATGTATTTGTCAAACTGAAAACTCTTTAGAGTTACATCTGTATAAATCATAATGGGGAGATGTATAATATACACATTTAAGGTTTCTAGATGTCTTTACATATGATATTTCTGTTTAGTTCAATGGCTGCGTTCACCTAGAATTTGTAGATATTTGAAACATTGGCAATAGTTTTGATTAACGAGTGTTTTTTTTTTTTTTTTTTAATGCAACCGTTATCAGTATAATCTTGCTTCACTTGCTGATCTTATCTGAAGGCTTCTGATAGTTGCTGGGTTTGCCAGGCTCTAAAGCGTCAGGTGGCATCTCACCAGCTCTCRCTGCATCTCACCAGCTCTCGGTACATCTCCGTTTCGAAGAGGCTTTTGGTATTCGTGTTTGCTTTTCTGTGCTGCTTTTCCCTGGCTCGGGAGGTGGAGAGAGGAATGCTAGATTGATATGTGTCTTATTTCTAGCCAAATGGATCTGCATGAGAAAATGACTAACTGCTGCCTCCTCTCTTTCTCTGTCCCCTCTTCTGCCTTCCCTCTCGTGTACCCACTCCTCGCTGCGTTCCTCGCGTGCCTCTCATCTGCCTTCTGCTTCCCGCCTTTGCCGAAGGCTCCATGCACTCCTTGCTCAAGTGCTGAAGCTGTCGTTCCTTCCAGCGCCAGCAACGCGGATCTGGGCAGCCCTGCGGAAAACCAGGGCGGCGGCTTCTGCTCCAAAGAACAGCCAAGAAAACAGTAGCTATTGCGTTATTTTTTTCCCTCYGTGAAACACAGTAGCAGACACCATTAATTTTACATTATTTCCTTTGGCACCGTGTGCTGACAGCGAGTGCTGAGTGGCTGCGGGAAGCCCCTGGCTCTGTGCATGGTGGCCCTTGCAGCCTGTGCCAGCGCAGTGTCCCCAACAGTGTCACTGCCTCCGTGTGGCCCTGCCAGCTTAGACCCGACAGCCGCGAAGCACCAAGAGGGGACAGGGAAGAGAGGAAAGAGAGACCGTGAGAGGCTGCCTGTGCTCTCCCACTTGTACCTGCAGGGAGAATCTCCTACAATCAGTAGGAAATTTTAGGCATCTCATCTGAAAAGCCTGTGAYCTTGATAGCTGTGGTGCATGGGGCTTTCTCAGCTCCCAGATGATCCATTTATCTTCCCTTGATTGGGAAGGAGTSACCAGGGCAACAATTTGCTCGCAGCTGTAGGTGCTGGGATTCTTGCCCTYTGTGATTCCTTTTAGGGTGATTTGCTGTGACATTTGTAGTTCAGGGGAAATAAGAACACTAAGCAATGGAAGTCTGGTTCGTGTTTGACTTCACATTCAATGTGTAGGGACAGTTGGGTAAAAATGAGTGTGGTTTTTTTGTTTTGTTTACGGCACTTCAGCTTTTCCTGTAAATCCCTTGAGCTCTGATGTGTTCCCTAACCTGGCAATGAAAATAGCTTGAGTAGCAATCTGAATAGGAACTCTGCTGAGAGTACACCAATTTTTTTCTTTTTTCTTTCAAAATGGCAAATGAGGATTAGAAAGCTGAGAATAGTGTCCTAGTCCCTAAATCTGGATGGGTAGGTTTTGTTTCTGCTCCTTGTGCTGGGGGACACCCAGGAGATCTCTAGTTTCTCTCTCCTTTTCGTCAGTCGTAAAGCAGAAGTGATGCCTACATTTGTAAAGCACTTGGATTCGCTGATGAGAAGTGCTCACTAAGGGCTAGTTATTACCGATTTGAATCAATCCTCCCTTTGTCCATCTGGTTAAGTGCCTGGATTACTACACAACTTTTTATCAAAATAACTTTCCGAGTTCTTTATGCAAAACTTCCATTCTCCCTCCTATCTCCTCCTTCTAGAGGAGATGGATATGTTCAAAAGAAGTCCATGATGCCTCCACCCTTGCAGCTGCTCTAGAGAGAGGCGATTCTTCAGTGAGCGGCCACCTTTAAAAGCTTGCTTGGCTGCTCAGCAGATACCTATTCATGGGGATTTGGAAAATAAGCTTACAGATATCACGCAGTCTGCCTTTTCCGTAGCTTGGTAGGCGAATGGTCAAAACATTGTCTTTTTGCAGTATTGACACCCTGTCAGGTTTAATCACTCTTTCATATAAGTAGTGTTATATGGTTCTACTGTATTTGCTTAAGAGCTTTTCTCAAGAAACACCAGTTTGTCTTGAGGAAAGAACTTAATATAAGACATAGTATTCTAAAATAAGGTACTATTTTTAACTGCTAACTGAAAGGTATATGTGTGTATATAAACCATACACCCAGTGATCAGACGTGCCAGAATATTATTTGGAACTGAACYGGTGTAAATTATCATATTTATACTATGAAAAATCCCAATGAACCTTTTGCCAAGAGTTTTTAAAGGAAAGTTTCTTTTTTCAGCATTTTGTTTTATAAACAGCCTCTAATTACTTCCTAGGTTCAGGAATTTCATTACGAAAGAAAGAGGCAGAGTATTCTGCAGATAATGGCAATGCATGCTTAAGCCAATAAATGTTCGTTTAAAGACCATATGTTTAAATCATATTTATCTAGTCTGACCTCACTGTGTTAGGGAGGTCTGAAATCCTAGCCAGGGATTCATACTTTGAGTCCAAGAATTCGGTGTTCCAGGTAAGTAAGACACCAAGTGTGTTGGCTGTGGAGAAGGTGGTGGTTTAGTATGCAGGTTTGCACARTCTTAACCAGTATTATGAACTCTAGGCTAACATTTGGGCCTCTTCTTAAAAGTATTCAGGAGTAAAAAAGCAAAGTGCCTGCCTGTTTTCCTTGCTTTTTGAGAAAAGTCATGGAAAGTTCTTTGTGCAGTTCTAAAATTCTGCTTTCCCCCTACTAGCAAGGCAGTATTAAGTATCAATATTCATAAAATACCATAGAGATGATAATGTAATAAAAGAATAATCCTCAGACCCACACCTATACTTCTCTCCAGAAGGGCTGAAGTTGARAATATAATTAAAGATTAAACTCTGTTTGCGTTCTGGAACATGGAGATATCTTTTTGTACATGATGGGGAATTGTATTAATAAGGAAGAGATCAGTTTCCAATAACTTTCAATGCTAGAAGCTCATTTAATATCCCTGTTCATGTTTAAGTTTCTCCTGGCATTCCTTTAGCTTGACTTTTGTGAGACCGTGCAACAGTAACTGCAAAGGAACATATTGCTCAAATATAAGACCCTGTTGCTCCATAAGTTAATCCTTTTGATTTAAAGAAAAAAGATTTTTAAAAAATGGTTCCTTATGGTATAAGACAATAATATTTACATGAATAGTATTAATAATTTTGCAACTATGCACCATGTAGCTACATTTATTTTAGTGTTTGGTATCTTGAGCACAATTTCAATCTCATTGTACTGTTTTCTTTTTATTTTTGGTAAATTAATAAACTCTTGTTTCTCAGGTGTTTTGTGAAGTTATTTTAGTGTGAATTGCTGTGTRTTGACATACAATGAGATTAATGTTAATCTTGACTTGTGTATTGGTTTTAATGTGTTCAGATTTATTTGTGCATCTTTAAGGATCTTTTGATACTCAAATTACTAGTATCTCACTTGTCTAATTGCACAGGATGTTTTAAATAGACTTTCTATGTTGTMCTTTACCTTTTTAAATAAGTCTTAATTTCAGCTAAGGACTTCTAGCCAAGTCTCCTCGTGGATATTTTTATTATAGAGAGTAAGTGTCTTTGTAATAAACGCTCCAGTTTTGGTCAGAAGACCCCCAAATATCACCCCCACTGCCACTAGGAAGGATACGCATTCCTAGAACCTCTGGTGAAAAGCCTTGTGTCAAAATAAAGCATTATTTTTTAAAAATGTAATAGCTAGTGTTGGGGCATTTGCCCACGAGCTGGAAAAAAAATCTATTTCTAATTATCAAAACCACACTGTGTATGTCTAGAGCCTTTCTACTGTTTTTTAAATATTGTGATGATGGAGGGACATAATATAACTCATATAACTAAGAATGTATTGGTACGTGGTATGTGTTCTTTCAGAGTGTTTTCTAGGGAATACAAATACTGTATAATATTTTGTTCCTTTAAAGAAGAACCACAGGATAATATGAACCTATTCAAACTGCCGCCTACAACACTGTTTCAGAGAATAGCAAGGTCCCCAGGTGAATTACTCAAACTGTGGAATATAATAAAGTATAATGAGCAAACTGGAAACTGCTATTTTGACAACTTCATTACAAGAAGATGAAGTGCTGAAAAATTCAGATCTTAATTTCAGCAGCTATTGGAAATAGAGTAGTTTTGAGTTATTTTAAGATGCAGCCCGTGTTTTGTTTTGATTTGGCGTTTTCTTCAGGTTTCTTTCCTGCCTGCCAAGAAGGAGGACAGTTGTTCCTAGACAAACTGTTTTAGGCAAGAGGGATTGGACCCTGTTAAAGAAATAGTGCAGCTGGGTTCCAGTTTTAGTAAGTCACATAGGTACTTTAGTTTCTTCACATACAGAAAATACTAATTTTGTATTTTAGGGCATTTTAAAATTGTATAATCCAGATATCTTTGTTTTTTCTCATCCGTCTTTTCCCCCCCAATGAAGCGTAAGAAATCTAGTGATCTTAATTATTACGAGGTGGAATGTGGGGTCAGAACACATCCTTAAGCTTTGTCGGGAAAGCAGCTGGACACGTGGGTGTCACTTTGTTCTTTCTGGCTCTAACGAGTAAGGCAAGACAGTTAACTGGTCCTTGTCACACAGATGAAAAGCAGTGCCAGGCTTTTGAAGAGTGGTTTTTGTTTTGTTGTTTATTAGTGGCCCATGTGTAGGTGACTATGTGATGCCAATGACAGTGACAACGGCCCTTTCCTAAGACTCAATACTCCGCTTTCCACAGGCACAATCCTGCCCTTCCTTTGCTGTATTTCTTTTGCAATTTGTTTAAATATGCAGATGTCCCACATGTTAAATGTAATGGCAGCTTGGTTAAGTAGTATTAACAGTTTAGCRCTTAGTTTGAAAGGAATGGTCTGATTTTTAAAGTTTGTTAATGATAAAACTGTACTACAGCCCTTAGTCCTGCAGCAGGTGAGTGCTGAGCATCAGAGGCAATTTCTGCACATCTGACTGGAAAGTTTTTAAGTAACATAGGAGTATGTCTGACTCATTCGCTTTTATACTGTGAGCCTGATAATTTTACACTGTAAACCAGCATTTGGACAATAGGAGAAACTCTTTTAGAATATTTATACAGTAAAACTTTTTTGCTTTCAAGGAGCAGACAGCATCTTACAGACATCTGTGTATGTATCTGCAATCAGCAGAAGTATTTGGGTTCCAGGTAGAGAGATCTCTGTGACTAAGGGAGTTGGGAAGRATCTAGAGGAGCTTAGACCTTTATCCTGAGAAGAAGGAGCAGTTCCTTAATAYAGTCTGATACATTTTAGCAGATTCAGTCACAGGATGCATTACCGGAGTAGTGGGAAAAGGAGGCATTTCTGTGCATTGAGCGCGTCTAGCCCTACTGCCGCAGCCGTCAGTGGGTCAGAAAGTGGCTTTCGTGGTGCTGACAGTTGCCCAGAACCCAGTAAACATCTGGGCAGGCTTCGCTTGCTGCTGCTCTCGGGTGCAACTTCACTGAATTTGGAAAAGTTGGGACCAGCTGTTCTTCCTGGCCCTGTTAGTGCTCGATAACGCTGCAGAGCCGACAGCTTGGCTGTTCTGTGCCACGCGAGGACCGAGATTCTGTGTAAAATTTTAATCTTGATCTAATCTCCTAATGTGTTGATATATCTGACAGCAGGAATCTGTAATAATCTTCTTGTTTGTTACAACAGAACAATGCTTTTTTCTTTTTTTTTAAACTGTAGTTTTATGCTGAATTTCATTCCACAAGGTATTATACAGCTGTCTATTTTCTTACTTTGCAAATGCAAAAAAAAAAGCAGGCATTGATCAGTGCAGATTATCCAAAGAAAGGGTTTTGACTAAAACCAAATGTTCCATATGATGCTTTCTAACAGGATGGCAGTGTCTGTGTACAAAATGCAGGAGACTTTAGTCCCAGTAAACCACTGAAATGCCTGTGGGTGTTGTAGAACTGCACAGCCGGTATTAATACTAAGGAACAAACTRTTATTTAATCACTTTTCGGGAAACKTATATTTTGGGAAATAGTCTAAACGAGTGCTATGGGAAGAGGGTCCATGTAATTGATGTTTTACTGTTCCCTCATGATGTGTAGAGGCTCACATAGTGGTATGAGCTGTTATGGACCGATGCCTTAGCTCAAGTGTCTCCACAGTGAGTACTTCCCTGCATGCACCCTTGGGGTTGAAGGCAGTTGCCAGAGGAGACCTTTGGTTTTTATTAACCAGGYGATAGTCGTTTGAGCAGATTACTGATGGCCGTTGATATTTTGGTGTCATATCCCGCAGACTAATCCCCCAAATAGGATTGCACCGGGTGCGATGTGCAGCCCTGTGTGACTGAGCACAGCGATCGGAAATAATTCCCATCTACTTTGGTGCAGATTAGCTGGGACGCTTCATAGCCAGGAGATGAGAAAGCTGAATTTCTTTGGAAACTTTGGGCCATGTACCTTCTATGAGGCACACGTGTATTTTCCAGCATATGCCCAGATCCAGAGCGCTGTGCAGCCCTTAGTGAACATAAGTATTTCTGGGAATTGCGGCTCTGTTGTACGAGAGCAAATTTCTGCCTCTTTGATGTATGTTTGCCTTAAAGGTAATGTTTGTGTGAGAACTGCGCCATTAAAAGGTGGCAATTAATTAAAAGTTGTTCCACAGTCCCTACTGTTAAAAAATGCCCTTGCAGCGTTTACAACCGAACACTAATATTGCACTGCAGGGAATCCCAGTACTTTCAGTAAAAAGTAAGTTAAGKATGAAGATTTTAATGTGTAATTAAAGACTGCAAATACTGGTTTAACTGCTTGTTTCTGTGTTCGCCCCAAAATGGAACATGCTCTACCAGTACTTGGACTAATGAGACACTGAAGAACAAGCTATATGAGAGAGAAAATTTGGATAAACCTAATGATATTAAGGCTCTTGCTAAAGCTGTGATTTTTATCTTTTGAGTGCTTTATTTATTTATTTATTTATAATTTGAATATCTGCTTGTCTGGGCTCTTCTGCTTTAAGGACTGTGAAATGCCCCTTCTAACTAGCAAGGGTGCAGAGCATGAGAACTGGTTCACTCTGCTTTTGTTGCTTGACGTCTAAAATAACACTTACTACTCTTATTTCACTTGAGGGTGTTTTCTAGGTATTTATGTGTGTACGAGGAAGCTCCCGTGCAGGTGCAGAGCCTGGATTTTTGCCTTTTATTGCTGGTTGTTGATGAACAGTTAATTTTTCACAAAATGTAGAGTCCAGAAGTGACACCTTGCAAAGATAGGAATGACCGTATCATTCCGACTTGCAGGACCTGATAGGAGGCTCTAACTATCCCCTGTCAACATTCATTTTGATAAATGAGTGGTGATATTTTATTCTGTATCCTCTGTGTTTTTGCCTTTAGGTGTTCGTTTTGATGATGGAAGACAAAGTGCAGACACACGACATAATTACCCGACAAGCTTGGCTGGAGCCTGTCAGCGTGTGTCAAGCTCCCAAGACTTCTTGAATCTCTAAATTGTTGRGCTCTTTTGCTGATTGTTACATCCAATGTTTGGTCGTACTTCAAATGCGTCGTAGAAGCAGCAAGAAGTACCTTGCAGTTTTGATGTATTTTAAGTCAAATGTAATAGCTCTGTCTAAAACAGCACTATAACACTGAACTCCCCTCGAGCTAAAGGCAGGCGTATCTGCTTTTATTTTTTTACGTGCAGACCCTTCTAATTAATTCATTTTGGCTTTCCCGTTTTGACAGTTGCTCAGCGAAGGGGATGCTTTTGCTTATGGCGGATTTGTATGTGTCTTGTAGACGGGTCTTGTGAAAGAGGCTGTATATTTTGTTCTTCAAGTGCTACGACTTTTAACCCCCTACCTGGTGCAGCTTTCTGAATTTCGTGGTCATCCTGGATTTCCTGTTCATGAGAGAGTCTGTTGTGGCCATGAGGACTTTACATTCTCAACTCTGATTCCTGTTCAGTGTCCAATTAAGAATGAGTTGGGTGGGATGTCTGGAGGGTTCGCCTGGTCTGACCTGCCCCTTGAAGCAGGGCTGTTTAACAGCTAGAAGAGGTCAGCTATGAGTTTGCTTAATCAAATCTCAAAAMTTGCCAAGGATGGAGATTCCAGAGTGTTTCTGGACGTTGTAGGTATTTTTGAGAAGCTGCCTCTTCTTAATTAATGATTTTCTAAAACATAGGGAGAGAGAGGTGGATGGCGTCCTGCAGTAAAGGACACCTGTTAAGCTGCGGTAGTTGATGTGCCAAAGGGATGTTTGTGATTAATATTTATGAGACTTGTATTTAAAATTTGTGCATGATCCTTTCTACCTCCAAAGTTGCTCTTCATTTAGACAAGATTCTTCCTTGACAACGTGACTGTACAGCATAATAAATGGGAAACAAATAGAGGGCTATCTAATCTTAGGTATTTCTGAGCACGTGAAAAGAATTTGTTGACATGCCAGAGCAATAGTGGCGCTTGCAGGATGCTGCCTATTGGCAGAAGATGCCAAGTAGAACTATTTTAATATGTGATTATGCTTTAAAATGAAAATTTATTTTCAATGCAAAGATAGCGGCTTGTAAAACCACTGACAGAAAATCAATTACAATTTTTGCTAGTACAGCTAAAATATTATCTGCTGCAACTAATTTTTTTCTTCCACGATTGCTTTCTTCTCTTTGTTTTTTTATTAACTTGTCAGTGGGGATACGGATTCTGGCAGCGAAGCCTGTGTTGCAACATGCATCCTTCTCCCCTGGTCTCTGCTTTTGCTGCTGGTTGCTGGTACYATGATTGAATTATCTATTTTTATGCTTTTATGTATTTAAGCCATTTAATCATGTTGAAGGTATCATCCTCCGCCAACAAGCTCTTTTGTTCAAGTGAACTATTGCTTGCTTGCACTGTTAGCATTATTTGCTTCATTAAAAGTGAATGTGTACACTGCATCTYGTAGATGGCTGTTTCAGAGAATATTATGAATTAATAGTCACAATATTAACAGTGGCTAGTATTTTTTGTCTCCTTAGATTCTTACTAGATCAGTGCACTTGTATTTAGTGTTTGCGTTTTGCATGTCAGAATTTACAGAAAACTTGTTGCTTGCGATCAGACAAGAAATTGTGAATAGTTAAATGATGAAAGGCAAATGCAGAGAAGCATGCAACCACGTAGWGAGGAGTGACTGCAAAGCGAGCGTGACTGCAGAGCAGGTCTGGAACGCACCCAAATCCCCTGGCATGTGGGTGGATAACGGCAGGACACTCTTTGAGATGGTGGCMAAATTTTGTCCCTTTCTGCAGGGCATCATCTTCAACTCTTGCTAGCTGCATGTTAGCTAATTAATCATTTAATTGGCTGTCATGGTGCCAAGCAAACATGTATTCCGATAGCTGGATAAATTTGGGATAGCAGTTTCCTAATGATCAAAATGGCTCTAGTACCTCTGGCCCTCGTGATCATCTTTAGTGTTGCTCTGGTCACTTTTAGAAAAATATTTGCTATAAGGTTGCTCTTAATGGGCGCTCTGCCTGTTCATATACCTAGTTAGTAGCTGAATGTGGTAATATATGTGAATTATTTTCCCATTTTCTTCTTGTACAGAGTACAGTTTTGTTTAAAATAGCATACCACATCAATAAGTGGGTGGGTATTGTACATGTGTTTGTTATTAAATTGTTTTATGGCTTTTGCTCTGTGGTGTAGCAGAGATATTTTTATTTTTTTTCTTTTTCACAGGTCATGTAATGTGTCTGTCTCGGGATCTTTTCCTAGGAGGGTGCAGTGCTGCCTAAAAGATTTCTCTAGACAGGTTTTTAATTTTAAAAAATACTGGACTTTTCTCACAAAGATCTTTTAGCTGGTGATGGGGTTGTATAATGCGAGCAGCCAGCTCAAGAGAAGCAGAAATATAAGCAGAATGCTTAATGCAAAGAAAACTGAAGTAACCTTGCATTAAGGTACATTATCAATCATCTCTGTATTTAAAATTTCATCTGTGTGCAGGGAGTGTCTTTAGTCGGTGCAAAAATGTAATTAAATCTTCTCCTGATAGTGATTCATAGCTGACCCCCTCGTTATTGGAGCATCTTAGTAGAATAATAAACCACTCCCCGCTGCGAGCCACTGTCCCTGACAGACAAGCGAGACACTCGGGCTGCTGTTGGGGACAGGCTGATCGGGCTCGTGGTGTCATCAGGGGCTGCGAGAAACCTTTTCTTGCCCTTTTTGTAGCACAGCTGCTGCGATGCCACTTGGCAGAGTCCCAAAGCTCTGGCTCATGACCATCCAGGAGCTGCCTGGTCCTGGGCTGCTCCTGTTCCCACCTCCCAGCGGGGTGGGCAGAGTCTATTTATTTTCTTACACAAAGACTGTCAATGTATGGAGTTTGTGTTGCCTCTTTCTTTACTTATAGTATGAAAAGGTGTCTAGAAATGTGAATCTTCTCTACTTTAAGGTATGTCAAGTTGGTTGCYCAAAGGRCTTGATTTCACAGTGCTTTGAGCTCCACGTGCTTACAGTRGATGCTCAGAAATATATATATGTATGARGTATATATACAATATATATACTTTATTTGATAACATAGCTGGGTTAGTAGTTGTGTTTGTACTTCCTTGAGGAGATTATCATTCYTGGTTTTCATTTATGCAGTTTTCTCTGCTAATGGACTTACATGACCAGGATTGTATTTATGTTTAAATAGGCTGCAAATTTATCACTGATAGCACCAGGCACAGTAGTTCTAAAGTAGCTTTCCTGCTTTAGATATATACATATGTGTAAAAACTGCTTCATGTTTCACTTTCTAGAGATGCTTTTTAGGTAATGTCAAGAAATACATGCAGAAAAATATACTTATGAATAGAATCTATTTACTACAGTTTTTTGTTGTTGTTGTTTTATTTTGTTTTTAGATTAAGGATTTTTTGGCTTTAGCCCAGCTTTCCGCCCCGGTAAGTGCTCTGCCTGTACAGCACAGAGCAGCACACAGGCAAAGCAGAGATTGAGCATTTGAAAAGCCACAGCGAACCTAGAGTCTTCCTGATCTTCACAGTGGTTGTACCCTGATCCTTGTGCATGAGGGGAAATGACATCAGATGAGGTAGGAAAAAAAACCTGATTGCAGGAGTGGGAAAATGGCCAAGAAGGTGGTGTGGATTTTCCAGAGTAACTTTGCTGCTCCAGGGCTGCATTTGTCAGCCTAAGAGCAACTATAGCAGGATAAGCCCTTTTCTCCAACAGACTGTTTACTTGTGCTAGTAGTGATACTGGTAGTGTTTAAAGAGAGTTTTGTGTCTTTTCAGGTTACTGAAGGGAATTAATCTGCCTCCCAAATGATTTTCATGCAGAGCCACGTGATTAATTTCTATAACCCTTATAAAAATCCCAAGCTGAGGAAAGTTGCGCTGAAATGAGAGCAACTTGTTTAAAAAGCCACAGTGGAGGAGAAGTGCTGCAAAGCGGTGTGCAGAAGGCAATATTTTGAAGGGCAGCTTCTCCCCAAATGTTTGCGCTGGAAGACTTTTAGGTTTATAAATACCTAATTGTACTCGTTATAAGCAGTTTTCCTGCTGGAAAGGTATAAAGATGACCTTGCAGGAGACTTCTGCTAAAGCTGAGTTTTAAGATAGATTTCCCAGCTCTGCAGTATCACAGGCAGATCGAAATATTTGGTCAAAGCATAATCCTGAAGAGAAATCTCTGGCCTAATTATGAAATTCCCTCAAGAAAGCTTAAAAAGTCGGAGCTCATAAAACTTGAAATTGGTGTTTGGTAGAAGTTTATGTAATAAATTGGTTGTACTGAATTGTTCAGGTTGCTTTTTATTTAACCATATTTAATCTTTCTGTTTCTTCCATTTTTCTCCTCTATAAARTGTTAAGTGGGAACTTGGTTATCTCTTGTTGGATTGGGTGGAAGCTGGAACGAGTGACTGGATGCTCCTCTCTATGCGAAGGCGAGAATGAGAGCTTTCCATTTAAMTATTAGTCCCTCCCTAATTTCCAACGAGGACAAATCTTAAGTGCAGCCTTGGAGGCCTTTATGGAATCATTATGGAAAAGACCTTTAAGATCATTGTATTTGGCATAGCAAAGCATGGCCTGGCAGCRTCGATCACAGACTCTGTAAAAGTTGCTGGATAGAGTTAATAAGACCGAATGGTTTGTGGTCACCYGTCTGTACTTTATTCTGCAAAATTATGCCTCAGTTTTTTGAGAAGACTCCATGAAAACACAATTTGAGTTACCAAGGSACATGACCAAATACTACGCACTGCCTACTGTAATACTGCTGTCATTATTCCAATATATACTGTACTTCACACTGACTTCCCTCCATAATTACAGAAAAACAAGTTGATCTTAAGTATCCTTAAAGAGTGTTATCAAGCATTATAAGCACCCTTAGAAATAGTGCTATTAAGGCTTGTCTGTTTTTAACCATGGTTTATCATTTTAATAAAGTACAAGATCTTGAAATGAAAGCCCCTTTTGAGTGCTGCTTGAAGTCTGTTGGTAAGCCCTAAAATTGAGTCTTGGCTACTTAGTGTTTTCATTTTCTATAGGAATAATGTAATTCTAAGGGAGCAAATTGAATATATAGTATTATGTCATTGTGAGGACCTGGCAAATATTTTTAATCATTGCMATCTTAATTAATGCCTTTGTGTCTGCGGTGCAAGGCTCTTTTCTCAGTTGTGTTTTTTCTTTTGCTCAGTTCACTCCTTCACTCCTTCATACACTTCAAATTCAAGTGTTGTCATAATCTTCCTCCTAACTATGTGTAGATATTAGCATGATTACGAGCTTTAAAAACCTATCTGTAAAATGCAGCAGGAATCCAGTACAGCTCCAAAGGTAATAGATAGCTCTAAGTCTTAGCTTACATGTGCAAGAATAAAACCCTTTCTGATAACCATTGAGTATCTTTGTCCCGATAGCTTCTAACAGGGCATGAAGTATTAGGCATGGTAGAATAAATAACTGTACAAGACACACTGTGCATTGCATAATGAAGGCTGAAGGTCTTGTGTACGTGCTGGTGCCTGCGTTAGATGCTGACATGGCAGCCACGAGAAGCTATTTTGTTTTTAGCCAAAGGTAAAAGAAACATTTGATAAGGATGCAAAATTCCCCTGAGACAGATCTTTTTTAGCATGGTAACTGTTGTGGACTTAAGGAATGATTTAAAACTGCACGATACTGCACGCCTACTATCAGCCTGCAGTTTAACTAGGGGGCACTTTTAAAAGCAGAAACTATTAGGGCTTTGGTGACCAAACCAATATAAATAAAACCTGTCTTATGAAATGCTCTGCTCTTCTGTTTTGATATTGTTAAAAAAATCTCTGGAGAACTATATCCTTACCTCTCCCTTCTTCTACCCTCTCTAATTTTTGTTGCCTTCCCTAAGTTCTGGCACTTTGTGTTCCTAACACAAATGATCTCTTCCTTGCAGCACTGCTAATAATATGGTCAAGCACAGTGCRTAAAAAGGTCTAACTGTGCAAAACATGGTATGTTTCTTATTCATCAATCTCCAAACCCAAAGGTAAAATCTCACTGGCCTTGATAGGTATAGAATACGTAATAGGCATCATGCATCATCTGTAGCCTTTCATAAAAGGCAGCAAGTATTGTAATTTCTGCTCAGCTGAGGGAGAAATAAAGTACACAGCCAGAAAGTGAGAAGACTTTTTCCCAATAATTCTTCAAAGCAAGGCTGAAAATAGTATTAAAAGCATGAATGCAGGAGTGACTGTATGGGGTAATGTATAGCATCAGGATCCCATTGTACGCTCAGCCTGAGCCTTTGGGTCTTCACCACCTGCAAGGAGCCCGTGTGCTTTGTTTAGGAATCTGGCCAGGATAGCTTTGCAATGGGAAACTGTCTGTGTCCATGTGCACATTTAGGCTAATGGGGGGGCACAAATGGCTTGGTGTGTTGGGAGTAATTCAGGAACCATCTCTGGAGTTTGCTCGTGTATCACTGACTCATCCAGTCMCCCCAAATTACTGCTGTTAGCATTTATTGTGCTTGCAAGTGTTGCCTCTGCAATTCTGTCAGCGCCGATGTTGCGTGGTTAGCGTTGTTCTTTTCAAGGTGCRTGTAAAAGATGTTCTGCATAAAGCACATAGAGCAGCGGCACGCCCAGACAAGATCCTAGTAAAKGGCTATAAAGCAGCTACAGGCTTCTTTTATTAACCAGCATTTGCACATTCTGATGTCCATATTCTTCCCTTGATTGCTCCTGTGAAGTTGAGGCATTTTGAAGAATGTTCCTCCTAAGTACAAAGGAAGCTGTTTCAACAGTATTAAAAATATCTGTGCAAATTTTGACTATAAGGTCCATCTCTCTGCTGAACTTCAGCATTCCCTTAAAGAAATGCTGCTTAGGGTGATACGCTGGGTTTTGATATCATGAACAGAAGTAATTTTTGCTCTTACGACTTAAAAATCAAGGAAAACAGTACACTGAGGAAAACAGATATTTTCAATGTGCATTAAGGAGCTTGCATATGTAATGCAAATGTGTAGGTGGATGGAGACTCGAGTTGATTCAAGGGCAACTTTTCCAGTTTGTTAGTTAGCAGCATGAGAGGCTCGGAGTTATTTGTGTTGTCAGCTCTTGCCTTTGAGGAAGTTCCTCGTGTGTGTAGACCATGTCACTTATCTCTGGATTCACAGTGGCACTGAACAACGCAGAGCTGCATCTGCTCTATAAACAGCATGTTATAAATAACCTCTTTTGCAATAAAACCATATTTTGTTGTTGTACAGTAATAGAGTGGTAGCAGYGTGGAGTATTCCTGGCCCGTGCTGTTTGCTCGCAGCCCTAATTGTGCTCAGAGTGTGAGCAGCCACGTAYGGAGCTGAATTATCAAATTGGCTCAGGTTTAAAACTAACACTCTGGGGTTTTTTCCCAGATTGGTTCTTTGATCCAGCTCTCCCATGGCCGAGGGGGCTGTGCTTTACAGCCTGGGGAGGGGATATATCAATCTCTGGTGTCACTGTTGCTTACAAAGCCTGAAAGCTGTTGAATCACAGCCTCAGCTTTCTAAACRTCTTTGCAAATCCAACCTCAAACGCTCGGTCTTGGCTTCTAGAGATCTGTCCAAGCTCTTTAGCATGCACTCGAGTGCTGTACYGGGTTTGGCCTTGTGCGAGGATAAGTGCAGATGGTGAAGGGTTTGATAGAGCAATATGGGCATATGTTTTTGAAGCAGACCACCCTGTGTTTGTATGTAAACACTTTGGGATTATTTCGGCATCCACTAAATAACAAAAAGTGATTTCTTTATGAACAAAATAACATTTCTAGYAGTCACAACTAAACTAACTTGTGAAAAAAAAGGAAGGCTGCCACTTTTCAGGTTTAAGGTTGAGTCTCAYGGTAGTTTGAAATCAGCTAGATATTTGGAAGAAAAGTTATCTCTGTTTATAATGCATCAGGAATAAAAAATTCCCTGCAGGAATGGGGGTAGCGAAGGAGCTAGAGGAGAAGGTTTGTGCAGGTGACAGAGGAATAGAAGGGCACCAGATGAGTGGGTGTTAGCCTGGCTGGAATCYTCCCCAGTAGAAACTGGGGAATGAGAAAAGGAAGTATTTTCCAAGTTATTTTAAAGAGGAAAAGCACAAGTGATGAAAATAACAGCAAGAAGCCCGGCGATAATGCGTGCAATTTGGGGAAGAGACAGCACCGCTCAGGGTGGAGGTGCAGGTATCTCGGCTTGTGCCAGCTCTCTGTTTGAGTGGCTCGAGACTGAGAGCTGTTTTCTCAGCGTGAGATGTTGAATTTCTTTCCACTCTCTTCCTTGCAGGAAGTGTCACTTCGCGAGAGCTGGCAGAGGTYGCTGTTTTAATAACTATTGTTAATTGACGCCTCTCAAAAGCTGACTCTCAAATTGGATTTGTAACATGCCGGGACTTGCACAGTAGGTAACTAAATCAAATTATAACTTTAATCTCATGATTTATAAATTACACTAGAGCTGTAACAATCTTGTGTGTTTTAAAATACAATAGTTCTGTAGCTGTCGTGTCTGACAACTGTTTATTCTCTTTGTAAAAGCTACATCTAGGATTCTGCCAGGTTAAAGCTTTACATTGCATGTTTAGCCTATTTCTGCAAAACCTAGTTATTCCTCAGATCTTAATGGATTGAAGTTGGCTCTTTCTGCTTCAGGTCCCATGTTAGTGAGTGCTGCAGACGTCAGCAAGAGTTTGCAGGGACCAGCCCATGCTTCTGAAAACCTAGAGATGCATGAAAAGTAATTAGCTATAATGAAAATAGTAACTAAAACAGAACGCAATCTGGGAGACAGGATTTCACAACAAGCAAGTAAAATACTGTTATAGTAAACAAGAGAACGTGTGTGGAGAGTTGCTSCTGCTGCTCTCCACAATATCGGGAACCGCAGATTTAACAGCTTAGGAGTTCATCCTCGTTCACGTGTGATGTGTCCCACCCTGAGCACGAGCRTGGTGTGCAAGGGATGATTAAGCCCCTTTCTGTTGCTCACAACTGCATGTTCCTCTCTCTGGCTCTCTAAGGTGGTCATGTAGCACAGTCTTTTCTTGCTTCCCAAAGCCCTCCTCCCCAGATTATTAGTAATACCTACATTTCTATTTTTTAAATTCTTGTATTGAGCAGAAAAAAAATGAGCAGCATGCAAGGTAAACACTGTGTGGAGTAAATGCTATTTAAATCTTGTCTAAGCTACTAATCACACTAACATTGGATCACTGGATCTAATCCAGTTTAAAGAAAAAAAGAGAGGTCACATTAGAGAACTGTGCCATCTGTCCAGTATAGAATTGAAAGGCATTTATAATGAATTACATATCCATATTACTGTCTTTTGGGGGGTACTTGGTGTGAATCAAAGAGTGGTACAAGAGCATTTATCTACAAAGACGGTTCCTGAATTATTTCTACCTTGTCAAGATGATCTTTTGGWATGCATTTTTTAGTTTAACATGTTGCAGAACTAATTAGTCCGTTAGAAAGAGTAATTCCTAACTGGCTTCCGAAGTGGTTTCTATCCATTCCAGTAGTTGTTCTTCTAATACAGACCAAGGTGTATATATATATATATATGTGTGTATTGGCAAAATTGCTGAGAGCTTTTCAAAGATTCTGTTTGCTACTGTATTTAAGAGCTGATTTATCTGCATGCTCGTAGCAGGAGAAAAGGTTTAAGTTGGATTGTAGCATTGAGAATTAATTGCAGGCTGTGTTAAAGTTTATGAGGTCAATTGTTGTCTTCAGCTCTTCCAGTATTAATATAGTATGTTCACAGAAAAAAAAGTATTCTACTACGTTAATAAAAAAATAATGATTCACGGCGTGACAACCTTGTAGAACATTTGCTGTCGAATCTTATRTTATTGGCTGAGTGCTATTGCACATTCAGAAGCTCAGCCCTCAATGATGCTATAAAACRTTTTAAGATAAAGATTTTTTCTGTCGAAGATATAATTTTAAGACCTCCTTAAAAACTTATGAATCTGTCTCCTGAACGAGAGAAGAATGAGGGGAAAAAATGGGAGAGGGAAATTGATAAAACCTTGCTGTTAAAGCTCCTTTAAAAACCCTCCCTCTGACTAGCTGAAGTTACATTAGTGAAATTGCCATAGTATTGGATGTGATTTAGTGATCGGAGCCTTGTTGCTCTGGGCTGTTGTTCTTGGCTACCGAGGATGCGCCCAGGGCTGGATTATGGGCAGTTATTGATGACATTGCTTGAAGTTGTATCAAATGGGGTGGGACTAACTGAAGATGTTACCATTGCAAGGTGTTAAYGAGTCATCTTCTGAGGCCTTAAAGAATAAGATGAAATTCCATCTATGAAGAGTTTAAAACCTGTGCTGTTACTGAATACAGGGGGTGGGTATGATCTGAATTGCAGAATCCACTGCTGTTTCAGACCTTTCCAAGTGTCCTTTGCATGAGAGAGAAGCTATAGGAAGGAAGGGCAGATGTTCAGATTATTTTTTTCAGCCTTTCATAGGTGGAGTAATTCCTGTTTGAGGGCAAGGGGAAGCTGCTACTGAATAAAGCCAGTTTGTGTTTCACACTAAGACCCCCTCCCTATGCGTTTTTTGTTTTTCCTTCCGATGAAGAGATGCCTCCTGTTTCCTGCGCTGTATTTCCATTTGCTTTTCCTTGCTCTGCATTGTTTTTCTTGGTATTTAGAAACAGGAGCCAGAATATTTTGAAGTCATAACTGATTAGATGGAGATGTGTAAGTTGCGATTCTGCTCATTTTGGCCCTAAATTTGTTATTTTGATTTTGCAAAACAATTTCTAGACAGCAGCTTTCTCGGTGACCTCAGGACTGCACTTTGTGTTTTTGTCACRTATTCTTCAGTTTTCTCTAAAGCCATCACCAGTTACACTGTTACATTACTTTGCTGTGTYTGACTTATCATATCTGTCTCTTCACAAGATGTTTTACCAGATGTCCTCTCTGAAGGGCATCTCTGTAGAAGAATTTTGCCTCAGATTAGGTTGTTTGTCATCTCATATTTGAAGCCGTCATGTAGTCAGGCTAATTTAGTAATTATGTGTGCATCTTTGCAGAATCCGTCTGTTCTGATGAGTCCTCAGGAAACCCTGACATCTGCTTTAGGAAAAGGCAAAGGGGCAAAACAGCRAGATGTGCATCTGTGTTGTTTTAATATGTTGGTCTTGGAGTTTGTCTGTCAACCCTTTGACTGACAGTGGAAAGAAAAGGTTACCTGGGTGGACAGTCCTGTGACTTGTGCCTTGCCAAAGAAAAACATCCCAAAATGTTTCTTTGGGTGTCTACTGACTCTATAAGGAGCGCTGCAAAATTAACAGCTTTCTAAACCCGAAGTGTTGTTGTAATTCATCTGTAAAATCTGTAGAAAAGCTGGTTAGCACAAAGTGTTTAGAAGATTTGTGCTCCACCTCAATTAACTTTTTAACCACTTGTCTTGCTGTGTGCTTGACTTAGTTGACGGACTTTTCACAGGCTTTGAATTTTCTGTTCTGCCTTACGCCAGTCATTCCTGAAAGACATATCAGGACTTTTGTCTTTACAAGATAACTATTGAGTGAGTCAAGTTTCAAGGCACACAATCAAGACAGTTTTTACATTTAAAAATAATCAGATCTCTAACTGTTCTTTAAAACTGATTACTTCTGATCAGCCTGCATTGCATTTTCAGAGATTAAATATAAATGTCCATTGGGATATTTAGAGTTACCTAAGYAGATTAAATGCCTACTTCCTCTTTATATGATTTAAAATTACTTTAAATTTCCTTTCTTAATGCAATGTAGGCTGTGTCATTGTGCAGGCAGCCCTCATTTTATGACTACAACTTTGTATTTTGTTTGGTTTTAATTTGATATCACCCAAAACTTGGAAAATTCAAGTGTTTTARGTTATGCAGTCATTTGCATCATGATGTCCAAAGCTGTAATACACCTTCCTAACTGTATGCTAATCAAGAAACACAGATCTTYTGATTGCCTTCTCCTCAGGCAGTGGTCTCTGTTCACACACAAGTGACAGCTGAATTTGTTTGCTGAGCCTGGAGTAACCGCATTTAAGAAACAATCCTAACTCTCTCATGCCGTATAAAAATGTGCGTTGGATACAGTAGTGTCTAAAATGACTTAAGTGCTTGCTCTTGATGTGCAGTTTCCTYATCCTGAAGCACTCTTACGTGTGTCCTATTCCACCATACTAAGAAGTTCTTGGCTTATGGTTGTTTTGACTTTGATCTGAAAGCAAGCTRTTAAAGAGACCTTCAAATGAATTAGAAAACTTTTTTCTTTTTGGTTTTCTTGCATCTAGAAAATTAAGATTTTTGTGATGAATGGTTAGGACTAATTCCATTCTCTTGTAGCCTTTGGAGTCCACTACCTGATTTTTATTTATTCTTTAACAAGTATCATGAGAACCAATTTATTTAAGGAGCCCTGAGAAGTTAGAGTTGGGCAGGTTAGTTTGTGACAAATGCTCTTCCCTTGCTTATTTTTATTTTTTGTCTGTCTTTACTCTCTTGTTCATTCTATAAAGAAGTGATTCAGTTCCACTTTTCCCCCAAAATGTGTAGTGATTTGGATGAATCAAGTGAATTGTATTACGTTTTGAGATGTGAAAGTGCCTAAACCATGGGTTTGGTGACTCTGGGGTCACTGTTGTATATTCAAAACTATGRTTGCAATAAGGGAGCCATTGGTTGCAGTGTCAAAGAGAAATAAATTCAGTGAAGTCCTGTGGACACTGATACTAAGGCAGGCAAGTTAAGGGCTGGTAACATCCTTATTGACTAATAATCTGATTGTAGCAGTGTGGATGTAACCCYGGTTTGTTTTGTTTGGTTCTGTAGGTACGTAGATGACGTGATCAGTCGCATTGACAGGATGTTTCCCGAAATGTCTATCCAGTTGTCCAGGCCGAACGGAACCTCTGCGATGCTGCTGGTAAGATGCATCATTTAACCTCTCGGGAGAGAGTTCTGAATGGACTGAGTTAATCGTCCTAAAATGCACATTAGGAGGACTTTTTTTTTCCAGAAATACACAGTGTTTCCTTTGTCAGGGCGGTGCAGGGTCTTTGTTCCAATTTGCAAGAAAGTAGGAATTTATATTTGAAAGCCCTTAAATGGGCAATGCTGCTGCAAAGCTAGAAGGTTACTTGACAGACAGTTGCATTTCAGGATGATTTTGTAAACTGGAAACTCTGGGACAAGTTTGTAAACTTTGTATGTCTAATGACAAAGCTGCATTAAAACTGTTCATTATATTGAAGAAGATGAGCATAAAATAACTTTTTGGAGGATGCATAAATAGCTGTAATTGAGTTTTTATGCTTTTGATAAGCAGCAGCCAAATGTGTCACTAAAAAGTTTTGCTCAATTAAAWACTTAATCCTGCAACACTGAAGTCAAAGGAAGTTGGGTTTGCTGATTTGGTTGGAATGGATTAAGCCCTGACTTCTTTCTTAAAATTGGTTTTAGGGGGTAGTTGTTTTCACTTTGAGGCTTTGCATTTTGAAGAGCCAAAAGGAAGATAAAAGGAAATGTCACTTTTAAAGAAAGAATATACTACGACTTCTTGTTGAACATGATAGAAATATGAGCATACCCAAACTCAAGTATTCAATGTTTTTTAGCATTCTTGTGAGTGAGTGTTAATCATGATAATTAAGGGGAAAAAAAAAAGTGATGGGAGAAGGACAAGAAAAAGCAAACCAATATCATTTACATTTCTTCAAATTGCTCTTGGGTCAGTGAACTTCTGTTTTATGATGAAGTCAAGAATTTGCCTTTGAAGTAAATGAGGAGTAAAAACTGGATTGTAGATAAACAAGTCCAACACATTAAACTTATTTCTGCCTGACCACGCAAGATTTTATTCCAGAAGAACCTATTGTTCATATTAATTTGCACAGACAGCTGTTGTGCTTATAGCAGGAGAAGAATGTTAGAAGTTTTTACTGTTAAACAGAAACCTGTCAAAGTTGAGAATCTTAAACTGATATTTCTCTGATGAGTTGAAGGACAGAAGGCCCATATTTTAGCAAATTTTAAGTAAAACCCTGTAATTTCCTTGTTCACAAACTATTGCAGAAGGCTTGGGTATGACACTCATGTGAGTATATTTATTGTTTCCAAGCATACAGTAAGAGGAAACCGAAAATTGGATGTTTCATCCAAATAGAATTACTGAGTCAATGTAAATCAATTGTAGGATCACTCCTTAGATTTAATAGTATTTTTATAGTTTGACTTCAAAACCCCATTATGGATAGATTTATTCTATATTTGTGGATGTTTCTGCTCATTTCTCTATAGTAAGTCTGGCTGTGATTATATTTAGTTGCAATTCATCAACTGTCTAACATCCCATTATTAACTTTCTTTTGAACAGCCCCAAATTTTCAAGAGATTAACTGARTCAGAGGTTAAAATAAACAGCTGGCTTTCACTCGCATTAAAACATTTAATCTGCAATTGTTGGATTCACCAAGTGGAACAATATATTCTGTAAAAGAATTGGATTCATCAGTGCTGCCTTAAGAAGCTCTAAGTCGCAGAAGCTTTTGCGTTTGCTCTTGCACTGTTTTTGTGTTTAACTGTTTCTCTGCACAGTGAGTCATGTCTGTCTTCACTTYGCTCCTCAGAAACCATTTCCATTCGGTTGGAACCTCTCTTTGCATGTGTTAACTGCTTAACAGTCCTGATTAATTTGGGGGAATCTGAAGATATTTAGACATTTCGAGATTCAAGCACAATTAGGAGATATTCTGCAGATTGTCTTGGCTCTGGCTGGTCAGGAACAAAGTGGTTCTGGCCGTAACTGCAGGAGCAGCCACCTTCATGGTCAGTAATAACTTGCTGAATTTCTTGTTAGGTACCTCTCTAAATCAAGGGCAGTACTGCTGTTACAAGAGAGTAGCCCTGTATTGAACCAGTGCTAGGCATGTTTTCCGTGGATCAGAGATCAGGAAGATTGTTTTTAAAGTATTTTTGTATATGATTATGTGATGGGTTTATCATTTTTTTTCTTTTAGGCAGGTTTTCCTTCTTCCCCATCTGTCTCAGTTGATGTTGCCAATATGGCACTTTCCATCTGGCCCTGGCTGCTACAAAAGCTTTTGCTGTTTTCAGCCCCGAATCAGTGAGGGGAAGGTGCTGCGGGCTGGGCAGCGTGAAGAGCATCTCCCCCGGGAGCAGGGAGCTGCTCCAGCRCTCGGGATTTCACACGCCGACCTTATCCCGACGTAGACTGGGAGCCGCTTCCTTGCAGCCTTGTGACTTGTCCTCATACCAAAGGATTCAGATAATGTTTGTGATTGCATTTAAAAAGATGCAATCATTTAAAAAGATTTTGCCACCATACTGTTTGCCTGTTGCATGTAAAATCAGCCCATTTAGCCCTCTGTCTTTCTACATGCTACTGCTTAACTTTACATCCTAGCTTCAAGGCAGAGGTCCTGTTGTTATATTAAGACATCCAGGCRTCTTTAAACACAATAATTCAGCTTGATGGAAAAACACATATTGGTCAGCAAAGACATTGGTAAGCAGTGTGCAGTTATTAAGAAGGTGAAAATTGTTGGGAGGAGATGAAGAAAGGAGTGACCGTGAGATTCATTATAAATTCAGGTTAGCTGGTTAAGGAGAAAAGGACTAATATGGAAAGGTTCCACCCCAAACTGATGTGTAGAGCCTTATGTGCACCTAGAAATGGATTTGTGTCCTYTGCAGTAGTGATGGGACTTCTGCAGGCTGCAATTCTCCAGTGTTTCAAGAGGAATAGTTGCCAATAGCATGAGTCTCCTCGTTTAACTTTCCTGGCTAATAAGCTTTGTGTTTAGCTTTGTTCTCCCTTATCAGGATACATCTCTCATGTAAGCTGAAAACTTTAAGTTAAAAAAGAAAAGGTGGGGGGGGGAAAGGAGGGAAAAAAAAATCTCCTATTTCTGAGAGCATAAATGTTGTATCTGAGAGGTTGTTATCTCTAGTCTTTTGAGGCTACTGCTTCCTCCAGACAATAAGAAGGGGTTTTTTATGTTTTAAATTTATACACGGCAATTGTAGCTCATTAGTTTGGATTTATGCTACACGGACCAAACACATAAATAATTGAAACCCTTCAGAGCTGTGTGAAATCCTCAACTGATTTTAAAAGCAGTTTATCCTGGCATTTCAAGGTGCAGTTTAATCCCAATCTTCACTAGTGATTTTTTCAATTAATCTTTTAATCRCACAATGCATGAAAAAGACTAAGCATAGAATTATATCAGCTTTGATAACAGTCCTATGCAAAATTAATTTCCAGCAGCAGCAGAGGGAACTGAGGACTCCTTAAGGTATTTGTTAGATTTTTTGTTGGTCAAATGCCAGGAATTGTAAATAGATAAACCTCATCTCGTATGTTAAGAAAACACGGACTGATTTTGTTTACTGAAAAATATGTGGACCTTTGCTTGGTTTCATTGGTGAGTTATATTCCTAAATGCACATTATCATTTCTAATAAAATGTCTTGGTGCTGTGGTTATCATTTATAATTGTTTCACATATCTTGTTTTCACTATCAAAATTTGGGATGATTTTTCAGTCTGAAGCTTTTAATTCTCATGTGTAATTAATTTAGATATCAAAAACATTGTACAGTACAGCCTTGAAAATTAGTCCCGACTTACAGTTGACAAATACAACTTATGCAGGGTCCTATAGCTAGGCAGTCCCAGCTGGGCATAGAAAGTTATCCTCTCCTCTTCGTCCAGTAGCTGGTTGGGCTTTAAAGATCTATATCTGCCACTGGTTGCAAAGGACACATGTAGAAATTAAGAACACCATGTAAATGTTTTTACAAGTAATGAAATGTATTTTGAGCTCTTTCTAAAGCATAATGATWTGTATAACAATTTTGATTTGAAAAATGGAATTGTTTCTGAGAAAACAAAGCTTGTTTCAGAAATCCTSTTTTCTTATTTTCATGTTATTTTGAGAATTTTTAGATAATTTTATTCTATACTTTTATACTGATGCCTAGATTTTAAGCAAATCTTTCATATAAATGTAAGACTTTTTATACAGCTTTATTCATTCTCAGTAAAAGCAGACACATTTGCATTTCAGCTTCTAGAGCTTGTTCCAGACATTTTTGAGCAGTCTGACTGTGTGGAAGTGGCTTGTATTAATTGCAAATAGGCTAGACATCTGTTCAGTAAAACTGAGTAATTTCTTGAGTCTAATTTTTGTTTATCAGTGGTTTACTTAAAATTGTGTTTTCTCCTGGAAACCTGAATTCTGAAAGTTRTTATTTCCCTGTTAAAAAAGGGCCATCAAACAGATTCCTGTTCAAGACGACCTGATCACTGGGAGTGCAGTGGCTCCAGAGAGCGGTTTGGAGGACCCGATTGCCTAAGGCTAGTYGGTGGAAAACCTCCTCTGTTTTGACTTTGGATTTAGCTCTGTGACCTCTCTGGAAGCTTCATTCATGATTCAGACCCTGGAATTTGCTTCTATGATGAGGGGAGTCCTTCRTCTTGCTAAGCCAAGATGGAAAGAGAAAATGAGATTGGACTGGCAAATAAAGTGTAAGGGGTTGTCTCCTTTTCTGGAATAAGGGTGAGGAAGGATCTCTTGATGGGAAAGCAAAGAAGAGTAGTAAAAGATAAGAGCGAAATTTACTTGCTGTGCCTTCTCCATAGGGATTAATGCCCACGGTTTTTAACCAGTCCCAAAGGCTCCCAGATCTATCGTGATGCACCAATAGACCTCTGAGAAAACAGCATTCGTTTCATCCCTGTAAAATCACTGGTGTGCTATATTTCAGGATGAGAAGGAAAGAAATAAAATCTGTTTCATATATGAAATCCATATCCCATAGCAATGGGAATGGGCTTGGATGTTTATGTCATAAATGTGACTGACCCACTGTCTCTTACCATCTTAATGAAATTGTGCACCAGTGTGTTCACCTTATGAAAGAGAGTAAGCCATGTTACTGAGGAAGAAGATCACCAGCTCATCCTTAATATGGCAATATCGTTTAAGGTCCTTAATTTATGTTGACTCTTTAACATGCACTCTTGCAATTAAGTTAGATTAATGAAAGGTAAATTCCAGCCCCTATGTTAAAAAAAAAAAAAAAAAAATCCTTGTAAAGAAGCTAATTAGTATGTTTGTTTATTCAGACTCTAATGGCTTAATTGCATTTTATCTTGCTATTTACAAATAGGCATCATTAAAGTATAATGAGTGTGTGAGGGAGAGTTACTAGCAGCAGCAGCAGATGAGATAGAAGAAAAATAACTAGTTGAAAGTCAGGTTTGGGCAGGAGTGGGAGAGAAGGTTTGTTGTTGTTCAGATTTTTAGCACATTTAAATACATCTTTCAGCAATTCTGCTTATTAGTAAGGTGGTATACAGGTAGAAGGTAAAGATTAGAGCTTCCTCTGTAGAAAGAGGCAGATGCGTGGCCTTTTGCTGGAAATATGCACAGCTGGGCTGCATCGCTGATTTGGTGGTACCTTGTTGTTTCCTAAAGTGAATAACAACACTTATACAAACCTATCCTGCTAGTGATGCTATCAGGAAGGCACCCATGTTAACTGAAAATAATGTTTTCTTTCCTTTAGCTCTGCATTGCAGAGCATCTGCAGTTCAGATCATCAGCAAATTCCCAGAGATGCTGAGTGGAAATCTGGAGCTTTGGGAATTTTTTGCAAAGTGGTGGGGCTTGGCGTTGGCAGCATTCTTCCTCCTAATACCCAACTCTTAGTAACTCTGAAGAAAGAATGTTTATCAATGCATTTATTTTTAATTGTCTATAAAAGGGCTTTTCATTTGGCATCCATTTSACTGAAGAGGGAGAGTTAAAGAGGRGGCTTTCAAGCTATTTCCTCCAGGCGGAAGTCTGGCTATGTAAATAAATGTTGATCCTTTTCATTTTGTAAATTAATTTTGACCCTCCTATTACCTGAATTGAAGAAGTACTGATTTCTTTTCTGATTGCCAAGTATGAACTTCTTTAGTAATCTCCTAAGAAGTTATTTGAACCATTTTCACTGTTTATTCTGGGTTTCCCCTTCCCCCGTTCTTGGCATTCAGTGATTGTCATATGCTCTGTGGCGGTAGACAAAATATTTTTAAAGCTGGGATATTTCAAGAAGATTTTTATTTTATATATTTTTGTCAGGAAAGTTGCATAATATTGCAGATTTCAATCGGCTGCCTGCCCCACGTTTTTCTGGAGCTTGCCATTTTCAGAAGCAGTTTCGTTATGAATAACTTAACTGTCTGAATTTAGTATACATGAGAAAGACAAGTTAAAGTGCATTGTTATTACACAGACCAAAACAGCAGCTACATAAGTATTTTTACTTGCAACTGTTCCATTTTCAGCTCTCRGAACTGTGGGGCATATTTTTTCATTCATATTAATTGAATTTTAAAGTGACCTTGTACACGTATTGATTTGAATTAAAATTTTCTACATCAAGGACAAGTTGGCATATATCCTACAGGCGAAATATTAAAAAGCCAAGTGCTGTCTTAACAGGGTATCGACAGAAGAAGTTGCAATTTAATGGGAGAAGTTGGCTTAAGAGGGGAATTGTTGCCTTTTTTGTAACGACTAAGAGGTATTTATCTGTATATGAAAGAGGTTTCTTGCTACCGGTATGTGTGGAGATCCAGGGGCATTTATTGCCCTTTAAAAAGGGGCTGTCCAGATCAGCACTGACCTCAGGAAGGAGAGACCGGAGTCCAGAACACAACTATTGAATTACCTTTTTTTTTTCCCAGAGCCTTTAGTATTTTATTGCCTTCTTTCCGGTGATCTTTAGGGACGCATTTATATGACTAAAGGTGTAAATTGTACTCCATACATAGATCTTCCCCGAGCATTGACTCGTGGGCTAAGCTGAGCAGGCACTGCAAGAAAATTGTTTCCTGGAAAACAGAATGTGTAACATACAGCTGAGATGAGTACAAAACCGGTAAGTCCCGAAACCCATTATGGGTTTCCATTGTTAGAGGGAAAAAATGAAAAATGTCCACGTGTTGTATTTAGAAGCAAACCCGCTTTACCCTGAAAAGAGCTCAGAGAAACCCTTCTGGCTTCTGAATCCAACGGGCTCCCCCAGCCTGTGAGAGGCTGTTGTTCATGCTTTGCACTACTAGCCCCATTCTTTCAGTGCTGTTACAATGATGAACTGCAATTTCTCTAAATTACGCTTACTTTTACAAAATTTCTGTTTCTGTCAGGCTTAATTAATTCGTACCATTCCCAATAAGCCTTCTGATACAGTCCTAGAACAAATCATCTGAAAGGCCTGTTTTTTTTGTCCAACCACTGAAAATCCTGCAGAAATCCCATGTCAAGACAGCAATGGTCTGAAACAGGGAAGTTTTTCCATTTTAATACAAGGCTGTGGTACATACAGAGCAGATTCACACAACCCATCGCCAAGAGGCTCCAAGTTGTGACGTATTCTGTAGTATCGTGATGCTTTAGGTACTCCRAGTCACAGAGCTGGACCCCGGCACCAAGACCTTGTGTAGGTAGAGATTGCTTAAAATCTAAGTAAATGTCTAGGGATATTTTTGCTCAGCTTCTTCTGCACGAGTGGTGCTGGGAGGAGGAAGCGATCGGTTCGTGTTTGACATTTGAACAAGTGGGTGATGGAGGCCGATGTCCTGGCCCCTCTGCAGAGGCTGCCCTTTCCGTGCGGCGTGATGGATGAGAGCTGGGATCAGGGTGGCTGTGACAGATTTGGAAAGTGAGGAGAGTGAATCATTGGAAGGATGTGAAAACAAATGGCCTGGAAAAAGGTGACTGGTTTGCAAGGGTTTGTGCAGGTAAATTGTGAGGGTTGGCAGAGGGAATTTTGAGGCCAGCGGTAGGGATAGGCAAGTAAGCTGGAGTGCCAAATGGTGGATTTTTTAGCATGTTACATCCCACTATTCACTGTGAGCAATTTCAGGAGCAGCCCACACAGCCTTCAGATCAACCTCATCCTTTTTTTCTTCCTGCCTGCTGACAATGTGAGATATGATGCATGCAGACCGTAAGGGRAGGGGGAAAGAAGTGAGCATCCACAAAGGCATGGGAAAGGAAGTGAGATATTGTATATATTATGTAAAATATAATATGTAATGCTGTGTCTGGATATTTGTAAGACTTTTTTAACTTTTTTTGTTTACAATTCCCTTTTATCTTTTTAATTTAGCTGTCTGTGCTTGATGCCCAGTGTGAGGCTCGAAGAGTCGTTTCTCTCAGTAGGCGATGTCTTACCATACTGCCAGTGTTACTAAGGTGGAAAATAAAGTAAAACATTAGCACTAGGTTTTTTTCCAAGGGCTTAGCYAGTGATGCAGCCAGACACTGTCTTTCCGCTTCCAGTGGGTGATCACCACCACAGATCAGAAGTGTCTGGATAATGACAATCTTTGACGTGGTGAAATGGAAGGTGCTGCAATGACTTGTGTCTCTGTTCTTACARTATGTTCAGCAGGATACTGCTACTTCACAAGTGTGTTTTCTATTACCGCTTTTTCATTTGCTGTCTCTTAGTTTTGTATTGAGTCTTGCTTTGAGGTAGAAAAACARGATCTCTGCATTAACCACTGCAATCTCTGCAGCATTTTATTCTGTTCCGTTGTTTGTATTAGTCCCTCGGTCTCATCTGGAATAGGAGCCTTGGAAGGCACCGCTGTATCCTGGGTTTCGCCAAGCTGTTCTTGAGGTGAAGTGGCTGAAGTSGTGCAGGAGTAATGAACCAAGCATGAGCAGAATGTCTGTCAGGGTATATATAATCATGATGTTGTRCTCTATTTTTCTGCACTTAAGGTAAAAAAAAAGAACTTTAGATTGTTGTCTGCGTATGGAGATKATTTCATACATGTCCATAAATCTCCTTTTTAAAATTTTGCTCTTCAAAACCTATCATCATCTTGCATAAGAACTTTACATTAAACTTGCAAACAAGATGCTTGCCAAGGTCCTGGCACTTGGGCACTCCAGCAGCCGTGGTGGAAAGCAAGCATCTGCTGAGAGGGAAACAGATTTAACCACACTGATTGTTTCTTTCTGCTTTCTGTGGTTTCTTCTGCTTTTAATTTTATGCTGTTGTGTGCAGGGGGGAAAAAGCAATAACATCTGTCTAACAAAGCACAAACGTCCTTGTTAGACACAGTATTTACCCATATTGAAGTATGAATTCATGTTCAAGATGTAAATGATTTTAGATTAAAATACTTTCATTATTGTATTTTGTCAGTAATATCACTTAGACTTATTTCTGTTTTTATACTCTGACAGACCATGCATACTTTCTGTAATACTTTTCTACTTTTTTTACACCCTTTTCTACTTTTTTTTTTCTACTGCAGAAGAGTGTTAAAGTTTTGAAAATGAAACGTTTTTACTTTTGTAGCTGTAACTTTTTCCCTTCTTCTCAGTTTCTTTGTAAGTAACTTGGCATTGTTGTAGGAGCTGGAATGTTTTCCATTAAACTCATAGCATTCTTTTAAAGGATAGCTTTAGAAGAGTCTGATTCTTCTTTCAAATGATTTCTTTTTTTTCTAAGTGGAGTTATTGAGTTGTGTTGTTAATAATTGAGACAGTTGTTTGGCAGTGTCATGTCTACACAGGGGAATTTAGTGAATTCATACATTTTTAGCTGCAAACAAATGATGTTATTTGTTTATTCTGTACTTTTTGTCTCGTCCTCCTAATGTGCATATAACTTTTTAGATCTTTGTTTTGGGTTGTCTTTTAAAATGTTGAAAAGTAAAATTCCCATCAGCTTCAGCTCTTAACTCAGTGACCTTGTGAATTCAGACATGAGCTCTCCTTCAGCTTGCTTTTGTCTTCTTGCTTTTGACAGGTTACCTTAGGAAAAGTTTTAAAAGTCATCGTGGTGATGCGGAGTCTCTTCATTGACCGCACAATAGTAAAAGGATACAATGAAAATGTCTATACTGAAGATGGCAAGGTAAGTTATCATATATCCAAGAGTGTTAAAACTTTATTTTTACCTGATATTAAAATTATAGAAAACAGGAATCCCATCGCAAGTATGCCAGCAACATAAAACTGTCAAAAAGCCTTTTTGTGGATGCTTCACAAAGTGCTTGGGTCTAAATTTATCATGCTTTGCTTGGATTTTTCATACCCTCATGTCTGACATCTTTCTAAGCTCTGATGCCCTCRCTTGAATTTCTAATTTATCACCTTAGACCTCAGTAGCCTCGTTAATAGCGTCTACTGAGAAAACAGTTTTTAGTGTACCAGCCCAGGGTTCAGATACTTTTTTTTTCTTGGAGCCATTGGGAAATCTTGGGCTAGTTYTACGCTCAAGTCGATAAGCTCAGGTATGAGAATCATTGGGAGATAGTCCTCAGTTTGCTTGTCAGTAATAGCCTATCTTGAACAGCAACTATTAAAGCAAGTGTTACCTGTTTCCACAAGTGATTTGTTTTATGAACAATTCACCGTGCTTGAACCCTCAGATTTCTTCTGACTGCACACGCTCCATATGGCTCTGTTTAACACATCCAAAGATGTTAATGGGACCTGACGGCATCAGCTCAGTTTGTTCCTCTCTTCAGGTGGAATGGTCTCTCTTCCCGAGACATCCACCAGGACTYTCCTCTGCCAGTAACAGTGCTAAATATCTCCATCTTCCACATTTGCTCTCTGGAGCTTTCTCCTCTGATTATGAAGCGTATTAAAATACAAAGTTCATTATATCAAGATGAGTACTTGGCACCCATAGGCCATGTTATAATGAGGTGAGACTTGCTTTCCTTTCAGAAGTGATAACTGTTTTAGCACACAGCAGCAGCACGCTATGTCCTGACCCGCAGTTCAGCCGCGCTCGGTTTGAGCCTCTCTACCCTAGCAAAGGCCAGGAGCTGAGCTGCTGAAGCACAGAGTGCAACTGGATTTCCCAGATGCCACATTCTCCCTCGAAGAGCAGGAGGTTGACCTAGGAAGTAGTAAAATGACACTTGCCTAGATCTGATCTGCCTTATTCAAGTATGCAGGTTTAAATACCTCTTTGTAAAGAAACAGCTGCACCACACTCCCTATTAGCCCGTAATTATGCCCTCAGAGCAGCAGCCCCTCTTCTCCCCAGGTTCTACCTGCAACCAAAATGATATTCTGCCTGCAGAGCACTGACAGTGCTTGATGGATTCCTGTGTCGCCTTTCATTTGGCTCTGCTGGTTTTCTCTGCATCCAGTTTTCTCTGAAGTTCCCTTGAAAAGTAATAATACTGCATTTGCTGAAAAGCTGGCTAAAAGGCTTGCTCTGTGAAACTGGGCATGCAGGACAAGGCTTCTGGTTAGCTCAAGGTTAACCCACCTGGGAGCTGCTGCCGTTTCCTAGGACATTCCTGCAGGCTGGAGGGAGCAGTGGGTTCTCCGGTATCCATGCTAATACCTGGCTTATTTTCCTGCTTCAAACCAGTCTGCAGGAAAGTCTTTATTTTCTACCCATCAGCTTTGTGTCTAAAGTTAGGCTGTGTGACTGCTCCCCAGAGGCTGGATGAGCCGGTGCCATTTACACAACGTTTTGCTGTGTCATTGGGCTGTCCAAGGGCTCTCGCAAGCCTCCCTGAAGGTCTGCGTTTTAGATATAAATAGGACTTAAGTAGAATTGCAGTTGCAGCCACTTAAATCATGAGTAAATTTGGCTTGGAAGATTGAGTAAATGTGTAGCTTGCTAGTTTTGCCAACTGGAACGCATATTGACAAACAGTGGGCTCCCTCTTTTTCCCTAATTAACTACTCTGGTAATTGGAGAATAAGAATAAGATTGTGCTCTTGCAATGATGTGCTTTACTCACTGTGCCTGCTGGGAATGAGCGATTACAGTGAATTGCAAACACACCCYAATCCAATTCCTCCTCTGTCGCAATAGCTGCTGCCGGGAAAGTGCTCCAGTGAGGCTCCACCATGCTCTCCTGGCCCTCAATTTCCAGTCTGAGGGGGGAAAAAAGTAGTAGAGATGCAGAGAAATAGGGAAAAGGAGAGGATCTTCTATATTAAATAAGAAAAATGTGAAGAATTCTCAGTTTCACAGAAGGGGGTGATAATTTTTTTCATGGAGCTGTTTATTCAGTAATCGCTAGGGTTTGGATTTGCTGGTCTGTTCCTAGGAACTGTTTAATATTTGTTGGCAACGGAGATGAGATTAACTGGGTGTGGCAGATCTGAAGCCCCTGTCTTTACTGTAAGGCACTGTGAAGACACACTGGAATAAGTCATAGCATCGTTGTTCTTTTTTACACTTAAATAGTCACCTTAAGCTGGTAGTAGCTAAAATAAGACATTGCATTTTGGAAGATTATATTTTTAAAATTTTATTTATTTATTAGGAGTTTTTTTGTTAGACAAAGGACCAGTGCATGTCCTAAGGGCTTCGTGTACTTCTTTTGTGAATTATTCACAARCCCTGCAGATGATGACTTTGCCAGGTTGCCAGCTGCATAACTTGCCCATTTCTGGTGTCACGTTGCAAAAACCAAAGGTGATACCTGGCAGCCTCTGTCATGTCGCTGGGTCTGTATTCTGATGGTGCTGCAGTCTCTCCTGCTCGCCGTACAAAGCCCTTGCATCCACCACAGAGCGATGCATTTTCATGAGGCCCTCGGCTTCAGTGGTGGCACTGTGCCACCCTTGAGTTCCCAAGCTCCTCYGACACTGGAATTTAACCATAGCTAGTAATTAATTACTCATATTGTTCTGATTCCTGAATAAATAAAGCAGTGGAGCTCACTCTTGCAGGACACGCTTATCACGAGCTGAACCATTACTAGCCCTGATCTGCTGATAAAAATAAAACTGTATTGGGTTTTGTTTGGCATGATAATATCCTCCTCTTCCTTGCATACAGAAGCCAAGAACCACCAGGACGCGATTTACTTGGAGTGGGTGCTTAACATCACTACCTAACCACATTCCTATTTTTGCCTCCGATAGTCTTAACTAAAGAAACATAAGTGTCTCTGTTGAATTGCCACGTTAAGGAACTTGGGTTATGTTAATGCCATGGCTTCATTAATTACCCCATATCAATAAGAAAAGGCAGCTTTTAGCCTCCTAGCGTAAGTGAGGAGAAGAAATAGTAGTATCAAAGGAAAGCTTCAAAGACAGCCAGAGCCGTCTCAGGGGTAATTTCTGATCCCTGCATTCTTTCCACTTCAAAGCTGGATGTGTGTGTGTTTGGGTGAAGGGGGGGTTGAATCCGATTTCTCTAATAAGTGTTGGCACCGGACCTGTTTGATATTAGATGCAGGGAACATTCTGATTTGTTATCGCCTTTGAAATCGTTCAGACGACCTTCAGAAAATCGCCTCTTGTTACTTATACCGGGGGTGGGTGGGGAGAGTGGGGCACTGGGAGAAAAAGCCCCAGTTTAATTCACATGCAGAGGATGCCCTGAAATTGTGCTTTCAGCAGTTTTTTAGTTACAAATGTGTGTCTTGATTGAAAGTGAAAAGTTGAAGAATAATAGACCTGTAACAATGCATTCTTTAATCTGCCTCTGCCTTAATCCTCTGTTTCAGGGGGAAAGGTGGGCAGTCATTTAGGATGTCTGCATGTGAGCTGGGGTTTTTTTATTTTCTGGTTTTATATACACATCTGCATATATATATTTAACTTAGGTAACACGATGTCAGTAAAACACTCATTACTTTTTCAGCTTTTCAGTCTTCATGCCAACTAATGAACCATCAGAACCACTTGGACTCATTTTAATATGGTATCTGAAGTGGATTTTTTAATGGTCTTGAATCTAAACAGAGAGAATCATGTGTTTGAGTGGATTGCTGGAGATTACTAAAACTATATATACATTCCAATTACAGCAACTCCATCTGTCATCAAACAAAGTCTTAAATTACATGAAAATAGTGAAATTCTGTATTCATTTTTTTTAATTTATTTTCAAATATAGACTCATCTAATATGGCAGTGCAGTGCTTCCCTCCATGCAGGCCCAGGTAGTAACGCTATTAGCCAAGCTCAGGTCTGAGACTAGGCTGCAGTGTCACCCGTGGGTGCCCTCGCTGTGGCTATTGCGGGTGCTCAGGCAGGTTCTACGCCYGCCGGGGCAGTCAGCAGTGTGAAAGGGCTGTAGTTCCATGCCTAAGGGTACCTTTGTCATCATCTAACCTGGAAAAAGCTCAGAGACATCAGCTGCCTCTTGTCTCATGGCAAGGTCAGCCTCCCGAGTCACGGCACATCCATCTGGAAGGGATTTTTAAAAATAATTAGCTTTACTGCGGTTAAACCTGAGGTTTGGAGGCTCAGTGGTTGCTTCCTGTAGCCGTATTCGGAGAAGCGGGCCACTTAACAGCGTTGCTCTCAAAAGCCTGACATAGTGCCATTAGCAACGTGAACCTCTTTAACCATGCGAATTAATTACTTGGGTTCAGCATCTTTCCCGTTCTCCTCCTGCATCCCCCTCCAGTGTGTTTCACTTCATAGGACTTGCTTCTTTTCTGGCTTTAACCTTTGTGCCTTTGAGAAGATGTGCAATTTTCAACTAGCTTATGGGAACTACTGTAAGCYAGAATTAAGATAATTAGCTATACTTTATAAATGTATCTAATGCACTATGCCTCGTTTAGTCTGACATTTACTCTCTGTTTGGTTCCTGTTACATATTTCAAACTAAAGTATAGAGCATGCAATTGGAATATCATTGATGGAATGATAAAATAATATGAATGCTGGATCTACACGTGCATTTAAGCAGATTTCTTAGAGACAATGAAAAGCACTGCATGTATTTATCTCTTAATGGTAAAAAGTGTGTTTGCAGCTGGAGAGAGGTATGCTCTGTGATTCTGGTTTTAGGTTGCCTCTGCAAAGATCTGTGCCCTAAGTCATTGAAGATTAAAATAAAACCTTTAATGTGGTTTGTTTGGTTTATGTAGTTGCCCTGTTTGCCTCTAATTTTTGAACCATGGATCCAATTTCAGTCAAGTTTAACACAGTTTAATATTCTGTGTTCTGTATTTTCCAAGAGGCTGAACRCAGGAGAGAGATGTGGCTTAGGGTTTCCATTGTAAGAAAGCATGTGTCACATCATATTATCCAGCAATAGAAGAGCTCTGCCTGCTTCATTAATTCACTCAAAATTTGTTTTTATTTCATCAGGCTTAAGATTCCAGAGGTTAATGTTGTAGCAAACACCTTTCTGGCAGCATATGAAATTGTTGAGTATAGTGGGATCTCTAAGCAAAAAGTAATTTGCAAGCTATGGATTAATGGAAGGAAATTCCTCTTTTCTTCTGCTTCTTTTCCCTGGCAGAGCACAGGCTATTCCAGCAGGTTGGGTTAAAAGAGCACTAGCAGATCGATTGAAATTTTGTAACATGCGAGTCATTTGGGTGCTCAACAAGGGCAGGCTTCCCTCTGCTTTCTGTGGTTAATAAAATCTAATTCGGTTATTGCATTTTTGTTTGGTCTCTATTCTGTATATTGTTGAACATCCATTTAAGTCATGGATGTGCACAGCTATTTGCAGCCTTCTATCTCTGCTAGCATGATTTTCATCTGGAAATGTAAATGCACTTTCCTAAGGGATATTTTATTTAGCCTCAATAGACCGATGCTTTGGTTTAATTTAGCTAAACGTTCTTTGTGTCATTTGTAACTGAATCACTTACACAGACACAAGACAAGCTTAGAGTTAGGAGAAATACCCTTGTTTTGGAGACAGACTGAAGCTGATGAATATTTGCATAGAACAACACAGCCTCATACAAATGAAGATTTTGCTGTTTTTAAAGAAAACACACTGATACAGCAGGGCTTGTTTGTGTCATTTTTTATTTAAACCATGATGAATCCTGTTCATTCTTTATTGCCAAGAAAGCCTCATGGCTTGGCAACCTTTTCTTGGATTGCAACAGGTAAAGGTGAGGGGTCAGAACAGGACGGGGAAGTAAAGGGAGATCTGTTTGCCTGCTGGCTTAATTGCAGCCTTCTTTTTCTTGGAAATCATATAACATAGAACTATTTTTCTTCTTCCTACTGCAGCTTGACATATGGTCTAAATCCAACTATCAAGTATTTCAGAAGGTAAGTCCCACCTCATTTCTCTGTATATAATATCTATAGATCCTATACAGAGTTTATTGGAAATATCTAGGCCTCCATGGAAGAGACTTTAGAATATCTTTGTCAGACCTGCTTAATGTTTATAAAACAGCTATCACAGCTTTCAAATAACAAGCAGTGATTTATAGCAATAGAAAACCATGAGTAGAAAATAAGGAGATCAATTCAGCTGTTAKTATTTAGTTTAGATTTGTTTCTTATCACAATTCCATGGTTTGGAAGAGAAAGCTGCAGATTTTACTACTTGAGCCTTCAAGTTGCATGAGGAATCATCATCATCGAGTGTCCTATTTAGTTGAAGTGTTTGGGAGGTGTCATTTCAGGTCTGTTTGGGTTTTATATTTCGGTTGATTTGGTGCTGTAGTTGCCTCTGCAGGTTTGATTTTAATAAGCTTGCAGAACAGGCCTTCTCAAATGAGACCTAGAGGAGTTTTGGGTTATTTTTTTTGCTTTCTTCTCTTCTCTCGGCGGTGTCAGCAAAGGGCATCACTTCCCAGAATGAATGGCCTTCCACACAGTATGAAAGGACTAGTGAGCCAGTGGGAGCAGTGAGTGTAAAACTGCAAGGAAGGTAAAAGTGGGGTTTTGCATAGAAGTGGATCATGCTGTTTTCAAGGCAAGAGAAAATTTCTCTTTGAAGGCCCCTTGTCAAAATGCTGCAAGTTCAGATTGATCCGGCTTCAAATTCCCATTTCCTTGCCTTCAAGCCACAGTTCAAGGAGCTCGAGTCTCCAGCGAGTGCACTTGCTTCCTTTCATCTACTTTTGTGGTTTATGTAACAAATAAGGGTCAGGGACTGCAAAGGGCATAAAAGCAGGGGTCAAAGCTGTGGCATATTGGCTGTATTTGTGCATCTTCTTTCCAAGATACCATATGCAGCCAGAAGAGAAGACGTTTGACCTGTGATATTAACCTGCTCGAGATCAAAGGACGGTTTGGGGGAGGCTGCTTGCTTTCCCTGTCAGACCAGCCTTAAAGAAAAATTTTACTGTGATCGATCCTTTACTCAGGAGATTAGGGGATTAAATAATCTGCTATTTTCCCTCCCCTCTTTCCACAAATATGTTCTCTGTGTCAAGTAGGGGGATATAGCGGAAAGTAAGTTGGCTGAAATAATTTGTTTATCAGTATGCTTTTAAGTAATTATTGCAAAGGAATGAATGTAAGCTTTTGTAATTAAGTGCATCTTCTCAGATTCCCATATGTGCTCAAAACTGGAATCCCATTTGGGCTCAGGCACAGTCTTCCTGAATGTTTTAGCTTAGAATAACTTGGAAGGATTGAGCTTTATCACTGTGGAAAGTGGATAGATTCTGACTTTTTGATTATGTAGGTTTTATTTTATATTGAGAAGCTAGCAAACTCAGTGTTTATTAAAGGTACAGATTTTGAGAGGAGTCCAAATTAAGGAYTTGAGGAGTGCAAGTACATGGAGTGACTTTCTCTTCAGGTTTCCATGATGGACTTCACGTCAGAAAGGAAAGAATTCAGTGAGAAAACACGAAATTCTTGTTAATTCTGCCTACATGTCTTTGTTATGCATAGATAGGAGTCTTTATTCTCTAGTTCTCCTCGAGAACTAGAGTTAATTAACTAAATACTTCTTTAAAACACTGATGTCAATGAAGCGTCTAGGATGGAAACTAAAAATATGTCAAGGAAGTAGATGTATTTTTACTGTGATCTGTGTGCATATGAAAAACAAGGACTGGTCTCTTCCTAATTCTCTCCATTAATGCATTTTGAAAGGAGGAAAAAAAAGACTGCAGGATGCAGGAGAAAGTGTTACCGGAGCAGGCAGAGCAGCTGTCCGGACTCCAGGTTCGAGACGCTGTGTTCCCAGCTCTGTCCTTGTGTTACCTTGGGCAACTTAACCTCTCTTTGGATTAGTTTTCCGCATCCCTGAAGTCRGGGTTGTACTTGCTGACTTCACAGGAACTCCTCAGCCAGCCTCGGTGCTCCGGACTTTTACACCCTTGCATGAAAAGCAGGGTAAAAAGGCAAAGTGATAGTGTTTGCTAAGCAATAGATGGTGGACTGTTGAGCTGATGGTTAAATAAGTCAAGGGTAGGACGAGCTAGGTCATGTTTTCAAATAGATGATAGAAAACGATGTGGTTCTGCAAAATAAGTTTTTATTTGTTTTGTTTCWCTTTGTGGTTTGGTTTTTGTTTCATTCTCTGAAACTGTATTTATATCCATTTTAATACCCTATGATAGTGATTTAAGTGTAGTGACCTAGAGGAAATCAGACAAAATGATGTTAGAGAAGCAATTTTACTCTGTCAATGTTGTAATACTGCAGGATCTTCAGARCAGATGTTTTCCAGCCATTAAAAAATTATCAGTAAACGTATCACAGTGCACCTCCAGTAACGCTGAGAGGGAAAACACGGCTTCATCTCTGCTCCACCACGGAGACCGGGCAGCTCTGCTGCCTTTCACGCTGTAGAAGTCAGTCATTGCTTTAAAGGACAGGGATRTTTCTCTGTAAAAGCTGGAGCAAGTTCTCAAAGTCTCCCTTCAATGATAATGGGAACATCTGGAGTTYACGAGGTAGCTGCTGGTGGTAGCTGCAAGTCTGTCAAATCCTCCCGGGGTTGCAGCATGACTTTCAGGGTTAAGCACCAGAGACCTCTGATCTTCAATCCAACCCTGTCAAACAAAGCGAAATCTGTCCTGACTTTTGTTTGCAAACATTGGCTGTGTCAGCAAGGCTCTCCTGTCTCCTTATTAAGCAGGACACCCAAGTGTGTATAACTTGATGGGGGGCAGCTCCCAGTAGGCCCATTACTGTTAAAGTRTACAGTCATTTTCCAAGTTCCCTGGAGACTTCTTGAATTTGGTCCTAGGGTGAATAGGCTTTTATAGCCATTGAAGCCAGCAGCAGGGCTAGATTCAGAGAATGGGACTTGGAAATAAAAGAGGGAAGACTGAAAGGGCAAAAGCACGAGGAGCAAAGAAAAGGTTTTTCAGATTTCCATATTTGTCTGACATTTAAACTCGGTGGGAGCAGCAACTGTTTTGATCTGAAACCTCCTTATTTTAACACCTTGCGAGTCTTGATCCAGTAGCATAAGAGAAAGAACAAAACAGCAAATAAGGAAACCTCTATTGGCTTGAAAGCTTGGTGTGAAGAAGAATGCACATGGGGACTGCAGGATTTCAGGTCATTGTGCAGRGGATTAAAAGAAGATACTGTAGAGAAAGGTACAAGATTCATAGCTTTGCATTCAAAATAAAGGACAGTGGAATTGCTCTTAAGGGATAAAGACTGTGTTGCTTGGGGGTTGATGTCTAGCATTAACTGTTTCGTTTGTCAAGCTGCTCAGTAAGAGAGGGGTTTTTTTAAGCAATATCATTTTGGCTGTTTGAGCCGCACATTTTGTTCAGACCTCAATGCCACCTTCTTAGTTTGGTCACTGGTTATCTTGGGGGTTGATTTACTTCTTTCCTAGTCATATTTTTACCTAAACTTTAGCCAGTTACTTGTGTGCATCCAACCATTAACCTGTGAGACATATGATCCCAAAGCGGTGAAGCTCAGCACGATTTCCCCCCCCCTACAAGGGCACATAAGTATTTTAATGTATGAAGATGTATTCTTGTCAATAAGCTCGSCGTAAGATCGCGGGCGGGATGAATGCATGCATGAGGCCGCTGTCGGGCTATTGATGATGTCTGCTCAAGGAGACGAGGTGGTCTCTCGCAGGGTCACCCGCCCGGGTGCTCCCCTCTATGAGCGGTGCTCGACGACCTGCTGAGGTGAAACAAAATCCCCGTGACCCAGCCCAAATAGCAGAGCAAGCGAAATAACCAGCCGGGCGCACGCTGAGCTCCGAAAACACCTTGCAAATCCCGCGCTTCGGAAAAGTCTCATGGAGCTTTACCAGCTTTTACGTGAGAAATCCGGTGGCGTTTGAATTGGTGGTAGGGAAGGGCGTCGGGAAGGGKTTTTCGGAGCTCATCAGTGGCTGTTTGTAGAAGGGACCATCTATCTTCCTGCCCAAGGGCCTCTTGGGCACCGGTGTCTCCGCTTTCACAAGCCCCTCCAGCGAGGCTCAAATGTTTTCCTGGAGAGAAGATTGAATAAAGGGACTCCGTGGCAATGAAAAAGGCACTCTTAGCATTTGCCACAGTATAAACTGTCTAAAAACTAATAAAATGATGGGGTGTTTTTGTTTTTTGTCGTTGCATTCTTTTTTATACTCTGGTTATCTTCTGGAACTCATTGCCACAAGCTACTGTTAAGACCGTGAAYGTAGGGTTTATAAGAGGAAAAAAAGTTTAAAATCTTTTTGGGGATTTAAAGAATTGCTTTATATTAGATGGAGCTGTCAGCTCTATACTTGCGGGACTAAGCCTGTGAGGAGGTGGGGAAAAAGTTAAGTGTTAGAGGAAATTTTGCACATTTTTTTTTCKGGCAGTGAGATAAAACACTAGAATAGAGAGACAGGATCTATAGCGTTGTTTGTTACGGTGTTCTTAATTTTCTGTCTTAGTTTTTAAGCATTTTTTCTAGCTCGGAACACCTATGGACAGCACCTATGGTGGAACTAACCTGTGCTATCAGTCCTTGCTTTTGGTTTATCCCAAACAACGGGAGCACTTGTTCAGCTCTCAGTCTGTGAATTGTAGGATACTTTTTGAATGAAYTTGCAGCTTTGGAAGAGTTACATGATTAACAGTGCTTATCCGTGCTCACCGATGCCTTTTTTGTTCGATTTTGGAAAAGCATAACCTTCAAAATTCACATTTCAGCACATCCACCCCGCCGAGCAGGTAAGGAAACACTAGGGCAGAGAGGCAGGCGCCGGCGTGGTTGCAGCAAGAGGCAGCGATTCTGCTTGCAGCTCTCCCCTTCGCTTTGCTCTCGAGCTATTTATACCTTTCCTGAGCCAGCAAGGCGAGCGGGGAGCCGGAGGTGGCCACATGGCTCGGCAGGGAGCTCCTCGGAGCAGCCAAGGGCCCGGCTGCCTCCCTGGGACCGGCCGCTCTCCGAGCAGGTACCGCTGAATTCGCCCAAGGTCACCAGGAAGATGAGGTTTGATCSGGTAGCGGCTGGGGTTCGGCATTCCCAGCATGGGCAGCGCTCCGGAGGAGGGAGCAGGAATGCCACACCTTGAGAATCAACTTGGAAAACAGAAATTAGAAGGAAATGTGTCACAGACAGGAAAATTAGCGGTTAACAAAAAGGGAGRTTTTCTTGTTCAGATGGAAAACAGAAGAGTGTCCCTTGCTAAACTTGCTCATCCAGCTTAAGGCAATTTAGGTTTATTTAAAGAAGGCCAAGACCTTCCCTTTGCCTGAACTAAAATCCTTTCTTGCTCGTCTCAGAGCGGGGACATTTTAGTTGAACAACAGCTCTTTTATTTAGCAAAACTACAGAAGCTTTTTTCTTTTCTTTTTATATATTTTTGACAAAGCTTCTAGGTGTTTTTCAAAATGAATTGTAAATTATTGAGCTTTTCTGCAAGACTACTTGAAAATCTATTTCAAGGTCCAGAGCGAGAGCAATCCTCATCAATTTGTGCTCTTCTGAATGTTTTCCTACATAAAAAGGGGTAGAGAAATGAGAGAGTGACCAAAARCTTGGATAGCAGTAAGGAAGATACAGCTATAAAAGTGAAGTTAATAAAATAAAGTCCTGAAATATACAAAATGTCAACCTACACCCAAAATAAATTAGCTTGTGATTCCAGCTTGGCTGGAAGAAAAAGTGTGTCCCATAACTGAGCTGGCACATATGTGGTTTGTTTTGCTTTGCTTTGGTGTGAAATCGTATTGCCATTAGTAAAGCTGCAGTAAAGCTGGGTATTGATCTTTTTTTTTTTCTTTTAGATCTTGGATAATTTATGCCTTCTCTCATCATCTTTTTTTTTTTTTTTTATTATTGTTATTCCCTCATTCACATGCATTGACCAGTGATTTTTTTTTCCCCTGCCCCCAACTCTTTACTGTTCCTTGTTTGACATCCCAATGTTGATTTTTGGGAAGGGGAGGTGGGTTTCATCCCATTTTTTATATTTCTCGTATTTGACAGGGGCTTTGATCTTTTTAGAAGCACTTTATCAGCACTTGCTTATGGTAGAAATCACCTGCTTTTTGTTCAGAAAACATTATTAGTGTTCTAGCAATGCTGGGATGGCTTTTATCTCCCKGTGGAATCTCATTAGCTTTATGTTGCAATAGGAATAGCATATGTGCAACTTTGCCAAAGTGGCCAGTCAATTTAAATTTGTTAATAGCAATTTTTTAAGCAACTTTTTCTACATCTTCAATGCCAAGAGAAAGCAACTTTGTTGTAAAGGAAAAACACAGGGGTTGTTAGAAGTGGAAGCACAGCAGAAGGAGAGCGGCTGCTCATAAATATCTTCAGTTCCTTCTATTCTTTTACATGTCTGGTACTGTCCTATAAAAGCACCATCTTAAAAGGAGAAGATGCACATAGCTAGCAGGACTTGGATTATGGTTATTTCTGAACATTTCCTGAGAAGCTTTTAGGAGAAATGATTGACTGGTTAGAGTTGTGCTGTTCTATTCATACACAGTTAACCATTTTATTCCTATTTTTTTAAGTTTGTTTGATGGCCTGAGCAGGTTGCGCTGCAGTTGGTGAATACGTGCACGGTGCCAAGAGTTTTACCTTCCCAAAGTCAGGATCGATGTCCTTGCTCGTACTGAAAGGAGCTGCTTTTGGAGCTGCATGTGCACGAGCGATGGGGAACAGAGTCTGTTGCTATAATTGTAGTGCAGCCGAAAACTGGATCCAGTGTAGGACAGACGGGTTTAATCCAGGCTTCTGTGGAGGAAGCTTGTATGGTGTGCATTAGAGCCTGTCTATATATGGATTTATTCAGGGCTGTATCTTTTTCAGGTTTACCTCCCTGAATAGCTGCATGCCTGTATTTTTTCCATAATGAAAGTCTGAGTACTCCAGTGCAATTCCCTTCACGCTGAATTAGGCTAAATACAAATGAGGAACAAGCAGCGTTAGTTGGGAATAGCTTTTACACTTTCCATTCGCACTTTGCCTCTAGTATATAGACAAGTCCGAAGAAAGAGATAAACAAGCTCAGAGAAATAAATAGACGGGCTGTGAGAAGAGCAGTTCTTTTTCTTGTCAAAATTACAAAATGTTATTTAATCACCAACTTGGCCTTCATGTAGTTTGTTAGATGCTTGGATATTACTGATGAGGACCATTAATAGATTTATAGATCATAAAAAGTGGTTGTGTTATCTGAGTTCTTTAATGGTCCAGCCCAATGAATTTTGCCAATAACTTCCACATTATGCCCAAGAGTTCATATAAGAAGCAGGCTGTTTCCCATGGTATTTATTTTGGGAAGCTCTAAACCAAGGGCTGATAAATTGAATCCTGCTACTGAGTTATATCATAACTCTTCAAAAACTGCCTCTTTCCTATTTTTCTTGAAATCTGGGTTTTAAATTTTGATAGAAAATCTATCAAAGCATTGGTTAGTTCTGCTGATTTCTTTTTCTTAATTACCCATGCTATTACAAATATGCATTCTATGTCTGTTCTGTCTAGCTATAATTCCCAGATGTAAGATCTTGTTATGGCTCTCTCTGGTAGATTAAAAAGCTTTCTATCAAAAATCTTTTACTAGTGCAAGTATTTATAAACCCTAATCATATTAATCGATTCCTGGTTTCAGAGGAAATGAAACCGAGAGTGCAATTCATATTTGTTCAACATAAGCAAGCTGAAATGAGAGTACGATAGCCAAGTATTTAAAATGTGTGTGTTGGAAAAAAGATTACACATTTTTGCATTAAAATGCAGTTTTAAAATTGGATATTTTATCCTAGTCTTTTATTTTCAGTAAAAACCAGTACCGGAGCTTGTCTTCTTCGAACACGCTCTATTCCCATAACTTAGTCTACCAGAACTATTTATTTTTGCTACGTTATTGTCAGTGTTGCTTTTGTGGAATAAATCAACATATGTTAGAGGAAAATAAACTCTCTGAAAAATGACCAAAACAAAAAAACATATGAAGAGAAAAGCAAAGTGCTTTCTTCCGACATGACTTGCTTTGTGGCTTAGCTTGTGTGYGATTGCACAGAATACATGGGATTTCAATCACCAGGGCAAAGCCTAGGGGGAATTGTTCCACTCTCCTGCTGTAGACACCTGAAAATGCAGCTCATTTTTGCTGTGGGTGCTGCCCTGAGTATAGTACAGCAGATTTTGGTTTGTTGGTGCTTTCTATAGAATTCTTTTATTTTAACAGTGATAAAGATTGTGTTTTCAGTCCACTCCCTCCTTGGCCCTCTCTTGGGTTGGGGAGCCAAGGGCAGCAAGTCAAGCACGTTCTCTTAGCATTGCACTGTGACACAGCTGGAACCTTCCTGCATTGATTAGCTCACTTAACTACCACTTAGCCTCTTTTACCAGCACTGTTAGCTTTTAGCGTTGCTTTGATCTCCCAAAGGTGTGTTTGATTTTGCTGTGTAAATACTGCTTTGTCTGAACCTCCAAACGAGTCAGAGGATGATGTCCTTTTGTCCCATACAGGTGACAGATCATGCAACCACTGCGCTATTGCACTACCAGCTGCCTCAGATGCCCGATGTGGTCGTGAGATCTTTCATGGTGAGTGTATTTGAAAACACATTCTTACAGCTTGTGATACAGTTATAATTTCACCTATTTAAACAAGACCTGGGCAGTAGAGATTGACTCTCAGTAGAGATTTCTTTACATCTCATACGRGATAAAGATTGAGATGCTGTTCACAGCACCCTGCGATAGTCAATGTTTGAAGATTGCTCTGTATGGAGCTCTCTTATCCCAGCCCTGGCTGAGACTGCTCTGGGTTGTGTTTAAAGCTAACGAGGGAAGCTTTCAGCCAAGCTCTTTGCTGTGGTCCAGGCCCTTTGCACTGTTCATGCTGTGGATGTGAAAAGGCTGTTCCAGGGAAAACTTCCCAATAAGAGGAAACGCCCGGTTCTCTATATTCCAACAGAGCCAGCTTGCTTATCAGTTTGGCCCATGTGGCATTTGGCATCAATAACTTGAAAAATGAGGWGAGACAGGAATGCGGCTGGGAAAAGTCCATTTTGCTGCATCCACTTTCAAACCCAACCTTATTCSTAAGGAATCACGTGTATTCCCTCAGCATAACATTCTGCTTATGTTTAGAATTTTATTTGTGAAATAAACTTGTTTATTAGCAGTCCTATTAATCAGAGGGTTGAGGACAAGGGTTTATGATTCAGAATTCCTTGTACCAAGCTGAATTTTGGCAGGGGAGACTGTTGTTATTCTCCTTACTGCAGTCTCCAAAAGGAAGCTTTTGCAGGAGGTTTTCTCTRCTCTTCAGTCATTTTACTTCATCTATGACATCAGTCCAGAACAAGGAGTAGGGCAATGGAGACTTCCTAAAATTGACATCTAATTTAGTCATTCACRGTCATCAGGTGTGTAAGGTATAATTGGTTCCTTTTTGGTTTTAATTTCCAGTATGAAATTTCCAGATGATCAGACTCCCTTGCCTGCTGTGCTTGCTAGTTTGCTGATTTAATAAAAGGCCAGTAAAAAGAGGGATTTGTGAAAGTCTTGTTTTCTTAGAGTGCATCCTGAAATAATAGGCTTTGAAAGGTGAAAGCGATTGTTAACCTTGTAATCCATGTTTCAACACGTGTCTGAAAATTAATTTTTAATAGAACTGGTAGCTTGTTTGTTTGAGACATGGGCCTGCCTTATTGATTTGGTAAAAMACTACTAAAAATTTTAACAAAGCAAAAGCAGATGTACATCAGAAGTGTCGATATATTAGTCCTTTCACATGTCAGATGTGTAATCTGCTTGACAGGATAGAGTGAGTCAGAATTGTWTGATAGGAATGAAGAACTTTCTTTTTTCTTGGAACAAACGCGCGCACTTTAGCTTCGTTTACCTGGTTTTTGTATTACTGGTCAGAAAACTCAATTTTTCTGTGATGCAAGCGAAGTTCATCCAAGCTGAAGTAAATAACAGCAATTTACTTGTAGTGTTCTGTTGCCCTTGCCCACATATTTACTGCTAAGCCCAGAGAAGATCTAGTTCTCTTGGAGGAGAGTTATTGACGGCCAAAGTTTGGTTGCTATAGAGAAGGCTCTGATGAAGATGGAAGGATTTGTTTCAATAAACTCAACTGACCTCTTCTTCAGAGAACAATTTTCTCCTATCGATGTAATTCAATAGGACTTTAAATGACAAGATTCATGTGCATCCTTCACCGCGTAAATCTGCTGGACTAGGTTTTTTATTTTTTTTTGGTTGTATCTCCTTGAGTATAGAATTGAGTTATTTAATGCTTATTGCTATGTATGACAGTAGGAAGAAACCAGTTAAGAGACAAGAACTAGGAACACTTGCCTTACTGCTTGTTGTTCAATGCTTGGCTGCTTTGCTTTTTTTTTCCTTATTTTAACACCGGTGTAATCAGATTTAAAATTGTGGAGTATTTTTGTGACCAATGAGTATTGATCTTGAAATCACATTAGAAAGGAAGTTAGTTAGCTTGCTGSAGGAGCGCTTGTATCTTTGGCTATTAAGAGTTCAGACTTGTGCAGTGTGATTGCAGCTGGGCTGGGACAGATGATCATGGGAAGGGACAAACCATCATTCGTTTAAAGAAAATACCCATCAAAAATATTCTAGTAAAAATATGATGAGCCTTCTGTGGGTGATTCTCTAGCTACAAATACCTCCTGGTTAGAGTGCATGATTTTCTACTAACAAAGTTGCTTAAGTAACTAAAAAATAATGAGGATAGAAAAGAAATAAAGTAGAAATTCAGCTATGTAGTGACCTTGTAATCTTCCGCATGCTTTCTGTGTTTATAAAATCACTGTGCACCTCACTGGGGCCAAGCCAAGATAGGCTCTCTGTCCTTGGGATCGCTGCTTGACAAGAGTGATGACATCGGGGAATGTCCAAATCCGCTTCCTTTACTTTCTCTCCCTTTTCCTTTCAGACCTGGTTGCGAAGTTACATAAAGCTGTTCCAGGCTCCGTGCCAGCGCTGCGGAAAGTTTCTGCAGGACGGGCTGCCGCCCACGTGGAGGGATTTCCGCACGCTCGAAGCTTTCCATGACACTTGCAGGCAGTAGCCCATGATCTGCCGGGCCCCGCACGGAGCTGCGGGGTTAAGAGCTGATCCCGTTCCCAAACCTTTCATCCTGTGCTAAGTTGTAAGGTTGCACTAATACATTTGACTGTTTAATAGCCATCACTCTGCAAGGAACATGMGTCTGATGGTGTAGAGGCAGCAGGAGTGATGAGCGGTGTGGGATTCCTTGATGCTTCTGCGCTGAAATGGCGTTTGGGGTCTGATATTTGTCCTCATTATCCCAAACAAGAAGAAAATCTGTGTACAGTATGTGTGTGTTGCCACAGAATTTGCAATGATGAAGACTTTTGTAAGCTGAAAATAAATTTTGTATTCCAGAATTTGTGCTGTTTATTTCATGGTCTGTACAACAAAACCTGTGGTTTGGGCGTGAATTTTTCAAAGCTGCTTTTTCCTTTAACAAAAAAACCCCCAGGCATTTAAATGTGCGTGCTGATACGATAGGGGTTTGGTTGTCGCAGGGCTGCTGCTCTGTGCTGGTCTTTTTCTGGAAGAGATTATGGTGTTGATTAAACATGGAATTTCAAAGGCATGTGGCAGCCTGGAAGATGGTGCGTACTTTCTGAGGCGGGGGGGAAACATCTGTTTCCCTTTACTAAAATTGTAATGAAAAATGTTAACAAAATCTGCAAGTATTAAGTGGTTGGAAAACGTGTGACGAGCGGTGGCACTGTGTAGAAGTCATGTGTCCCATTTTAGAGCTGAGAGGAGCAAAATAAATTCAGCCTCGAAGCGCCGCGTCTGCAGCACAGCTGCAGGCAGCGTGTTGCTTAAACGGCTTGAAACTGGCACGTGGCACCAGCAAGGAGGGAGGTGTCCCCTGTGGGGACCACGTGGATGTGTCCTGCTCCCACCAGCCCTGACCATATATCCATCATCCTGCCAACGTCTCTGCTGGTCCCAGCTCTGTGGTTGTTGACCTGGGGCTGTAGCTTGCTCAGTGTCTTCCATGGTCTCCATAATCAGTTCCCTTTCGGGAGCCACTGAACAGCCACAGAGCTTTGTCACTCTTTGTTCTTATATTACTCCTATATGTTAAGGTATATAGAGAGCAGCAAATTCCTTTTTAAGCTGAGCTGATGTGAAGGGCTTGTGCTCAAAGGGAAGGTGGCCCTTTCAGATGCTCTGCTGGTGGGGAAGTCTGGTTTGCTTTGCAGCAAGGGGTGTTGAGTGAAGTTACCACATTTAATGATTAAAAACCACTTTAAAAAAAGGCAGGATTTTTTCAAATCTGCAGCATTTAGGAAACTATTTGTTCAACAGCTGTGGAAGCCGAAGAACAAAGGAACTTGAGTATCACCCCCTACTGGGATGGTGCTGAATTAACTGTGTTGAAAGGGGAATAAAAGGACGGAGCTTCTGAAGATGGCTGGTCCTGAGGACAGTGATGGGGAGGACGTTCTGGTCCTCTAGTACAGCTCTCACTGCCTGCCTGGCCCCTGGGAAAGAGAGGGACGCATGGAAGAAAACACGCATTTATGACCTGCTTTGGAGGCACCACGTGGTATGGGAGGAATTGATGTGTGTTGGTATGCTTGAATGCATCAAAAGTAACATTTTTTTCCCCATTTTTTTTCAATCACCAAGCAGAAGAAAAAAATCCCTAAGTGTGGATTCCTATGGGCAGCCGCTGGCTGTTTCGGATCCTGCGGCACCTGAATTACCTAATGAAAACCTGTTGTGCTGTTGTTTGACCCAGGTGGCCTCGTTGGTGCAGAGCTCCGCCGGGACGGGACGGTCGATGCATCCGAGATGAGGGAGCGCCCCGTGGCCGCCGGCTCCGCTGCTGCTCCCGTCGCCCTGCTAATTGGAAGCACTGGCTTTCTCGTGGCGTAAGCATTTAGTTGGTGTTAATGAAAAGGTCGTGAGATGGTGGCCAGGCTGCTTGAGGGGCTGCTGTCTGCTCCGTGGTGTTTACACTCGAAGAGTGGTGCAGAAAGCAAATCCCAAAGTTTACCAAAACACTGGATATGTGGAAGCCGCATTGGCACTAGGAGATAATTAGCTGGAGTGAGGGACATCGGCTGGTCTGTGCTAATTGAGATGGGGGTTTTAAACCTGTAATTGGTGAGTCTGAGTCGTAAAATTCCACTGGAGGTACCCAAGTACAAAAATAATTGTCTTGGGGAGATATAACACGGAGCTGCTTGGTGCATTTCTTGCAAAAAGAAGGAATAAAGCGGGTGATAAGAAGGACTTCTCTCCCCTCTTAAGAGGCCCTGGGAGAAGCAGTGTCCCCCGGTCTGCGCCAGCGCAGCCTCTTCCGTCTGTCCCTGCAACCTTTTAAAATGGAATGGGCTGGAACATTTCCATTGCGGGGAAAAGTTACCTGTCTGAACTCCTCTAAAGCTTATCCATTTCAGCAGTTTGGATGCAATATGTGCTTGTCTCTGCTTATTGTCCTGGAACTCTAAATTGCTCAGTGGTGAGTGCCCGGTTATTGCTGAGATGGGATTTTCCAAGCCAAGGAGCAGCAAGCGTCGAGTCCCCGCTGCAAGGTACAGACCTGGGCACAGGCCCTGGATTGGGAGCTGCTCTCTCAGTAGCGCGTTTGGCTGTTCCTCCTCCAGCTCGGTGGCCAGACTGCTCTGCTGGGTGTTGTTTTCCTTTCCCACCCTTAGTTTTAGGTTTTAAGTGACAAAGTTTTGCAGCAGGATGGGTGAGGAGGGAGGCGGCAGGGCCGCCGTGTCGGGCTGCTCCCCATGCCTCGGGCGAGGGCCTATAGAGCTGCATCGTTCCACTGGTATAGTTTATATTACAAGGATATATTAATCTCACCTAATGCTGCAGGGAGAAAAACGCGTTGCCTCATTCTGTTTAATACCATCTCGTATCATCCTAATCAGAGCACGCGGGTGCTGTTGCCTCCCTGATGGGAAGAAACCCCATTCTCTTTCCCCATGCACACACCCCACCTCCTGCTCCCGTGGAGCTCGCGAGTGCTAAAGGTTACCAAATCCATCTTTTCTCTAGGAAAGCAACTTAATTAATGTGAAAGTTGCCCTCGCGGAGGGAACCCTCGGCAGATACGCAGTGCGTATTGCAGCCAGCTCCCCTCTTCCCTTCGACACCCCTCCCCAAACCACTTTAATTTCTCTGCCAATATTGGACAAATGTAACAGGCTGACTTTTTAATTTTCTACTCCCAGGTCTCCCTCGTCCCCTCATGCATTTTTCATCACAACTCGTGGCTCCCTCCCTGCCTGCCCTGTGAACGGTATTGATCGACTGATTAAGCCATCAAGCCATGGCAAACAACTTTAATTTTCTAACCTAAGCCTTTTAGTTCTCTTCCTTTTCTTGTATATTTGTTACCTTCTTGCAGAGTTTTTAATATCTCCTTGGAAACAAATATGGTTTTTAAATTAGTCTCTAGGTTAATTGGGAGCTATGAGCCACTGCTAGCAACTCGCATTAAAATAACCTGTAAAGTGTAAAAAGAGAAAGCTGRAAGTGGCCAGTAGGTTCCCCCTTATCCTAAATTTTGCTAAGAGGAGGTGAAGCCACTGGCTGTGCCCAATAGCACTAGTCACAGGGGCTCTCCTGATCCTGGGGTCTGCTTTGGAAAAGTCTTGGACTGCAGAGGAGGTTTCCAGCTAAACCCACCACCAGCTCGTTAGATTTCCCATGTGCCCCTGGCTACATGCTCTGAAAAACACAAGTTCCTGCAAACGCACCTGGGACTTGACTTGTCTGGCAGGACTTCCAGCAATGATAAAGCTGAAGGAGACCCTGGATGCCAGAGCTGGCAGGTGGGGAAGGCGGCTTTGTCACAGCCTCCGTGCCGGGGCTTTCAGATGGGTTTGTCCCCTTTGCTCTCCAGGTTTGTCCCCGTTGCCCTCCGGGTTTGTCCCTGTTGCCCTCTGGGTCTGTTCCCTTTGCACTTCTCATTTGCAGCTTGCTTTTCAGAGTGAAAAATGCGGCTGAAGTGCCAGGCTGCCCCACTGGGCCTGGAATCCCTGCAGCTCCGGGCCGCGCGTGACCCTGGGTGCCTCTCCTTCCCGCAGCGAGTCCTGAGCGCCCTCGTGGTGCTTGGGCGCGCTTCTTGGAGGATCCTCATTCTGTTTTATGAGCGTTGGAGCCGCCAGAGCCAGCAGCAGAGCCAGCCCCGTGAATCAGCAGCACAAGCAAAACCCTCCGTAGGAAGAGAGCTGCTGTCCCGGGGATTGCAGGCGGGCACTGGTRGCGCCCCTGTCCCCTGCGGCTGCCTTGCAAACAGCCTTTCCACCAGCACGTGGCCAGGAAGCAGCTCCCCGCTGCCCCTCCGCTTGGCAGAGCTCTCCCCAGTCACAGAAACAGAGCAGAGCCCCCGAGCAGGAATCTGGGTCCCTGCACGAGAGGTTCCACCCGGATTCCAGAGCTCCGTGACCCATAGCGGAGGGTAAAACATGAGAATTTCTGTTGCCATCTACGCTGGGAGTCCCTAGTACCAATTCACGCTGGGGCCGTGGTTCAAACACGTGCTCTAGGGCGGCAGATCAGCCTCGGAGCTGCCTGTTAATGCTGGTTTCATCAGCAGCTTTAGCCCTCTGACCTATTTGTGGGGCTGCCCCCGGCTTGGGCGGAGGAACCTCCCCTTGATGGAGGCTGAGCCCAAGAGCCTCRCGGCGAGTCCCGGGGGTCCCGTGCGGGGGGTTTCCTGCTCCTGAACTCGCCCCGTGCCCTTCGCAAGAGGAGATTTCCCACCAGTGCCTGTAGAAGGGGGCTGCTCTGGTGCTTTATTTTTGATATGTCAGTTTATTGGCCTTGGCTGGTGGTGGTGCCGCGGTCAGAAGCAGCCTGGCCCTGGCTGGAGCTGGCGCAGGGGCTCATCCCACCCGCCTGGCTTTGAGAGGCTCTGTGTCCCATTAACATCCTATGGAACGCACGTGCACCGGGACCTTGTTGCGTTTTTTTTGAGTTTTTCTTCTTCTTCTCGTTTAAAACGACGTGATCAAAACAAGAGGCATCTCCAGGTTTGCTCCCTGGTGCTGCGCGGAGAGCAATGAGCCCCCCGGGAGGTCGGTGCTGGATTTCTTTGCAGCGTCTCATTTGGGGACTTTTTGTTTTAATCATGGGGCTTTTTATCATGTGCGGAGCTCAACAGCAGCACTAATACCTGCCTATCAGTTTTGTGTGCTGAAAATGAAAGGGAAGGAAAAACAGGAGTGCAGAGATGCTCTTTTATTATAGATTCAGCTGAGTGYGCCCAGGCACAGCTTTGTTTTTTAATTTATTTTTTATGTTAATAAGGAGGCTAATTTAAAGCGTGCAGCTACATAGTTGGCAGCAGAGGCTTTGSAGTGAATGACCAGAGCTCATCAAAAAGTTGCCCTAAAACTCAAGAAGGCTGCGGGTCAAGGGCAGCGGGTTTGTTATTCAGGTTTTAGGACCGAGGCACTTACAGGTTCACGCCGTGCTTGGCTCTACACCTCGYGTCTTGGCTCAGCATCTCAGCAGAGGTCCACAAATGTCCTTGGAACCGTGTCCAGGAAATGCTGAGCACGTGAAGATGTTCCGGGGAGCGAGTTCAGCAATGAGCAGCCCACATGTTTGCGGTGAGAACCCGGTGAGCAGATCCAGGCTCATAGACCAGCCCCGCGTTCAGGTGCTCGGCTGCAGTTAACGCAGCAAGCTGCCCCTTCGGAAGCTGCAGGGGCAGGTTCATGCGCAGGAAACTTCCCTGTCACCTGGGTGTAAAAATGAAAAGAAAGGCCGAGGGGGAAGCAGCGCGTGATGCGTGGCACTGCTGTGCCCTTGTCTCGCRCCATCCGCCCTTACTGTGCTCGTTTTGGGTCTATCAGGGTATTTTTAGTCRTTTTTCTTCACTTGATGGTGTTTGCAAGCCCTCTCTAAAATGCTGGGGAAAAAGGCAGGGGTTTAGGTTTATTTTTCCCGGAGTCGCTGCAGCCCCACTGGCGGAGGAGAGGCCGCGTGGCCACCGTGGGAAGGGACCTGGGCCCTCCGTTCATTGTCTGCCATACAAGTGGATCACGTTATAAGGTGCGTTGTGAGCCCCAGGTGTGCTTTACCTCTCGTCCTGAGGGCGCCGCGGAGACTCCAGGAGCCCTCGTGCATCCCGGGTGAGCGATGCCGGTGGGTGCTTCCCGCYGGCCCGCTCCCGGGTGCAGCACGCRGCGATGCCGGCGCAGGATTAACTGCGGCCACATCAATTCCCCGCCTGCAGCCGCGCATCCCTAGCACCTTGTGTGATTCGGGCGGGAATTGCATCCCGTTCCTGTAATGCGGCTGATCGATCCCTTTCCTTCCCTTCCTGTTTATACGGATCTGTCCACATTCGGCGTGGTCGCGATCCCTGCTCGAGTTAGGGGCTGCAGCGGGATTGATGTTCCCGGGTCCGGGGGCAGCGGCACGAGGAGCCCCCAGCGCGGGTGGCTTTTCCTGCTGCGGATCCGTGGGACGAAGGCCGAGGCCGCGGGCGGCCCCGGGGTCCCGGCGCGGCGGCGGGAGCCGCTCGGCACCGTTTGCACATTGCTCGCTGAGCCGGGAGCTGATGCTGCTGACTCAGGAGCTGCTCCGGCGCCACCGGCACCGCTGCCAGCGGCCCCCCCGGCCCTGGCCGCTCCTTCACCCGCCCCGGCTCCGAGGCTCTTGCAGGAGCCAAAGTTGGCTGGCGTGGGCAGCGCCAACCTGTTCCCCCGAGCGAGGCCGCTGTATCCGTATAAATCCCAGTGAGGATTGAACGGATAATTTATGCTGGTGTTGCTGCTTCTGCAGGGATGGGGTTGGACCCACCTGCCCTTAATTAAACCTGAAATGCAGAGGGAGCCGCTGGGCCATGGCAGAGAATCGATCTCCCATCCCTAGTGAGGGCCTGATTAAAGATCTGGAGCGGGAGGGCGGATCCGGCGCCCGTTTCCWAGGGCTGGATGAGTGGGATGTCCCGCGTGTCGATGCTGCTCTCGGCGTCCGTTCAAGCAAGTGGTTAGTGTGGGGTGASCAGGGCCCATGCGGGTGCTGCCCCACAGGAGCCGTGTGGATGCCGAGGAGCCGGGATGGGGCTGAGGGAGCCGGACTGAGCCCAGCACCCCCCACCCGTCCTGGCATCGCCCTGCAGGGGCCGCCTGCCTCGCCGGGCTTGGATTCCTCCTGCCAGCGCCGCCGGATTGATCTGCATGGGAATAAATAATGCAGGAGCCGGGGTCGGGGAGGGGGGCGCTCRCTGCTTTTATTTGTTTATTTATTTATTTATTACTATTTTTTTAATTTTTGGAGCAGCTGCGGATTCTGAAGAGCCGGCTCTGCCCAGCAGGCGCTGGTGGGAACTAAAGGAGCAGTTTGAGAAGAAGCCGTAGGACTTTTCCCTTGTTGTTCCTTGCTTTTTATCCTCTCTAATCTCCTTTCCCCTCCACCCCGYGCTGTTTCTCCCTCGTACACAGCCAGGTTCTCTTCTCGTGTCCGCAGGCCGGGTTCGCTCGGCCGGGCCCTGCTCTGGGCCCGGGCTCTGCAGGGATGCAGGGAGATGCACCAGGTCAGGCAAATATGGACCAGGGAGATGCACCAGGTCAGGCAAATATGGACCAGGGAGATGCACCAGGTCAGGCAAATACGGACCAGGGGTTCCTCAGCCCCTGCCTGTTCCCTGATCCCTCTGGGTGCTTTCTGTTCCATCCAGGTCACAGCTCGTTGGGGCTGGTGCTAATGAGATGCTAACGAGGACGGGGCAATCAATGCGGTAACGGGCCCTTGGCAGGAGGAGCGGCTGCTGCTGCAGGGCCCCACGGCCCCGTCGTCACCGGCTCYGGCTCTTCCTTGGTGCATCCCGCCGCTGCTCCAGGGCCTGCCTGGATGCACAGCAGGGGCTCAAAGGGCCCTGTTGCCCCCACRTAGGTTGGGGGGGTCCCATCTCTGCTGCTTTTGCGTCTCCGCGTTTCAGGGCCGAGCGGCGCCGGTCGCCTCCGGTGCGAACCCGGTGCTGCTGAGTCAGCATCTCCTTCACTGCTGCTGAGTCGGCAAAATCCTGGCGCTTCCATCCCCGGAGGAGCTGACGGCACGACCGGAACCGGGCTGGTCACCCCGGTGTCCCCAGTTGTCCCCACTGTCCCTTGTGTCCCTGGGCTATTGCACCCCGTCCCTGTGGTTGCAGCTGGGAGTTGGAATATCCACGTTGGGGTGGGAAGAGGCGCCGCGTTCCCAGCTCCGCCCTCTCATCCCMCTCCCTTCCGTGCCTGGGATACCCTTTTTTCCTTAGCCCTTATTGAGCCTCGATTTTCATCACCACCATAAGAGCAAGTCCTTAAACTGACAGCCAACTAAACGAGGTAAAATAAAAAGAAGGCTATAACTAAAAGAGCTCTATACAGGTACTGGGAAGAGGTCTATATACCCAGACGTATATGCATATACATCTCCAACCATAAGGATCCTATGATATGCGTAGTTATTGACCTGTACATACTAGTAGGATGTCTGTGCACACACTGCGGGGAGATCTATATACAGCAGGAATGTCTGTGTCTGTCCTGGGACGTTGTCTATAAGTGTACCAGGAGCAGGTCTGTATTCTATAGGTCTGGGAAGATGTCTATGCACCTGCTGGGAACATGTTGTTATTCCTGCCGGGACGAGGCCTCTGTACATACCAGGAGGAGGTCTGTATATAGTATATATGGGGGGGGGAAGCCCGTGTACATCCTATGGAGTATCTATAGAGGCACCAGGACGATGCCTTTCCAGGCCCTGCATCCACCCCCTGGAGCAGGTAGGAAGCTCCAACGGCCCCGTTTTCCGCCCCTCTCATGGCCAGGTTCACAAGTCACGACCGCTCCATCCCAGGAGCGGGGATGAGCCAGGAATGCTGCAGGAGCAGGGAGGGAAAGGGCAAGGCAAACACRGGCGTCGCGCAAAACAAATAGCCGGCGGTAACGCTATTAAATCAGGCGGATTTAAAAGGCAATATTAAAATATTAACTATGCAATTAAGTATTTATTAATTGAAAAGGCAGGCAGCCGCACGGGGCTGYGCAGAGCCCCGGGGCGCGCGGGGAGCGGAGCCGCGTGCCCAGGCCCTGCGCTCGGGGAAGCCGATTCCCCCCGAACGAGGAGCAGGCGACGCTCCCTGTGGGCCTCTTCCCATAGGAGCTGCCTGCGTGGGGAAGCTCCTCCGGCACGTGGGGCGGGAATTGCCCCATGGCTCCAACCTCCCCATCCTTGGGGCAGCCGCCATGGGGACAGTGACCCAGCGAGACCCCCCATCCGCTGCCCGCACCCGGCTCAGCCCGGGAATTAAAAGAGGGGACGAGGAAGAGCGATCGATACATTATTTAACAGCGGGAATGCAAATGGCGAAAAATTAATGAGGCCTCCTTCCCTTCCCCCCCCTGCCCCTCCTCCAGCCCTCCTTTGCAGTAAGATTGCTGACAAATTCTCTGGAAAATATCAAAACAGCCCGCGGGTGTAACCTGCCAGAGTGATGCACCATTATCTATTATTGATGGAAACCTTGACAAGTTCCCTTTAAAAAAAGGAGAGAGAGACAGAAAGGGAGAGGGGGGAAAATTGCATCTCATCCTTGGTTTAAAGCTGCAGCCGCTGCTTTTCTCCTCCCCGAGGGCAGCAGACGTTGTCCCCGTGTCCCCGGGCCAGGGCCACCGTGAGCGTGGGGGCAGGTGGAGATCTGCTGCTCCTCCCTGTGCGGAGTCTTTCGAGCCCCGTTGGGTGGTGCAATGGGGCAGCCACCCCCGGGATGGGGACACTGGGGCGAGGGCAGCAGCAGCAGCTCAAGGAACAAGGACAAGGGGAGGAGGAGGAGGAAGTTTTGGCAAAAAAGCGGGAAAAGAAGCCCCTGGGCGGGTCCMCAAAGCGAGGGGACGGATGGGGAGAGGCAGGGAGTGGAGCCAGCACTGCTATGGAACCGTGGTGGCCGCCGCGCTGCGGGGATTAACCCTTCCTCAGCATCAGGAGCCTCCTGGATAACCCCGTTCTTGGGCCTCTCGGAGCAGAGCGGGCGGCCCCGGCTCCGAGCAGCRGCTGGGGCGGATGCCGGAGCCCCCAGGGCCGGTCCCGGCAACGGGTCTGTCCCTTTGGTGCTGCAGTGACAAGTGGGTGACACCRGCACCTTCCCTGTTGCTCTGCTTGCCCTCCTCATCCTCACCTCCGTCGCCTCCCTTTTAGTCTTCATCTCAACAGTCCTAAATCTTTCTAATCTCTTCTCATAGATTATTGATGCTATTTGTTGCACTTGGGAGCGTCGCCCTGCCTGCTCCGTCTGTGCTGAGGGGAGGTGACCCGAGCTGGATCCTGAGCGCGTTTGGAAAGTCACGGTCCCCCCTGCGGCTTCCCTGCCTCTCCCTGCAATTCCGAGAGCCCTGCGAATCCCCCCTGTTTCCAGCCTCCGGCACCCTCAGGTTCCTCCTCCTGGATTCCTGTACCTGCTGTGAGCTGCCCAAGCCATTGGATGCTCTCMTGACGTGACCCTTTGGTGACGCTTTGGCTTGGGGACAAGGTCTCCCCGCGTGGGTTTGGCACGGGGAGGAACACGGAGAGCTGGCCTGTCACGTCCGATTACGTTTTCTCCGGGTGACCTCTGTTTCCGTCACACAAGTTTTGGGTTTTGCCTTTGGAGCATCGATTTTGGGTTCCTTTTTGGGGTTGTTTTGGTGTCGCTCCTTTCTGCAGGCAGCCACTGGGGGCACCTTCAGGTTCTGCTGGCTCTCGAGTGTGAAGGAGGAAGGGGCCCTTGTCCCTGGGAAATGACCTGGAAGGAGAGCACGGGTCTTRGACAGCTCCTGTCTCCGGAGCGCGGCCGTGGCCACGCGCCGGGGTTGCGTCCTGCCCTCCGGGAGCTGCTCCTTGCGGGTAGACGTGAGCTCCAACGAGGCCGCTCGGGACACGGAGCTCCTCAGGTCTTTGCGGGAAGCAGGAGCTGGGATTTTCCCTGTGGATCCGGTCTCTGATGGAAGGAGGGGGACCTCCAAGGCCTGGGCGCCCCATCTGCCTTGGCCGATGTGTATTTTGTGGCGATCCACACGCTTCTTTTTCCACTGTGAAATACAACCCCCAGCAGAGGGATAAGATGAAGCAAGAATGAGCCTTTATAGCCCTCACACCTCCCCTCCTCGCCCTCCGAATCACTTCAAGCACGCAGAAGTTGTGAATCTCTTCCTTTGCATCTTTATAGGTTTTTCCTTCTCAATAAGCCCAGGGCTTGGAGTTCCTCTGAGCCTTTGTCCTCGCATCCACCGGCCTCTCCATCAGCAGGGTGAGCCCAAAGAATTGCTCCCGAGGTACTTCCACTGAAAATAAAACAGAATAATAATAATAATAATAATAAAAAACGGGCCCATGCACCGTGGTCTGCTGCCCTCTACAGTCAGCATCAGCCCTCCCGCTTCGCTAAGGACATGGGCTGCTGGCAAGGGTGTCGGGGCTGTCACCGCTGCAGGGGACACGTCCACCCGCCTGGGGCATCTCCCCGCAGCTCCCTTGGCTTCTGCCCCTCCTGCTTCACCCTCCTGCTCTGTGCCTGCCCGGCAGGCCCAGCAGCCTTGGCCRGCGGCAGCACCAGCAAAGGGCCCCGCAGAACCCCGAGGCTGCCAACTGGGAGCGAGACGTGCCCCCAGCCAAGGTCTCTCGTTTGGGCTTTTTGCTCTCATACAATTTGTTTAAGCTCTCCTCTGGCCTCCGAGGAGTTACGTGCACTAGTACAAGGCAGGAATCTTGTGCCTTTGCTTCTGTTTGCTTCCATAACTTTATTTTTTTTCACCTCTTGCCCACTGCAAAAGGTTCCAGGGAGTCCCCGTGGCTGCGGGATGCTCCTGCCCGTCCCAGAGGGGCTATACSGGAGCGGCGGTCACCGCAACGAGCAGCATGGGCAAGGCCAGGGCTGCTCGCGGAGGCTCCGTGCGGGAGCAGAGCTGGGTCAGTCCCATCGACCCACCCGGTCCTAGTTTCTCATCACGGTCAAGTTGTTCTGGGGGGAGACTGGCTGCGTCTGCCGGCCTCTCTGCAAGGGCCAGCAAATACAGCCCAAAGGCAGCAGACGGAGCGGAGGCCGGGCGCGGGCAGGGGGACGCGGCTCGGGGAGCCGAGGGGCACTAGAGGGCAGGCGAGCTCCTCCACAAGCGGCGGTCTCGGGAATTTTGYGGGTAATCCTTGCACAATTTCCCCTCCGCAGCGGCTCCGCTGTGGACGGYGGTGAATCATTGCAGGAAATGGCCCTGCTGGGCTGCACTTTGTTGCTGCTAACCTGCTGCAGGGCAGGATCCACCGGAGGGGCTGGCGGGGGCCTTCGGGCTCCTGCCGAGCACCTTGGCCACCTTCCCTGCCAGAGAAGCAAAACTCGGGAAAGGCCGGGCTGGGTGTCAGTGTCCCCTAGGTCCTTTCGGCCGGTGGCTGCACTTAGGTGGCACCTTCCCCTGGGAGCAAAGCAAGGTCCGATCCCGCGCTGGCACCAAGACCTGGCTCACTCCCTCGTCTCCTTTTCTTCCCGACAGCGTCAGCACTAGGACAAGCAGCAGGGCCTTTCAGGGGGTATTTCAATATTTATCCTGGAGCCCCATAAGATACGTGGGAGCTCTTTCCAGCCATCAGGAAGCCCCATTCCTATGGGATCGTGTGCCACACTGTACCCTGGTGCAAAGCCCGGCCTCCCTTCACTGCCGTCCTCTTGTCCTCCTCTATCCATAAAAGCAGGATTGGAGCATCCAGCTTTTTCTAATCCATAAAAGCTGGATCAGAGCACACAGCTCTGATGCTGTACCGAGACATTCGTGACCACCCTGCTCAAAGGTATATTTAGAAGCACGAGGTTTTGCACAACTGTGCTCCCGTGAGTTGCATCTTGAGGCAGAAAACGGGAGCGGAGCTCCAGCATCCCTGGGCAGCACAGGCAGGATGAGGTTTTCTACGTCAGAGCCCGACAGTGCGGGAAGACCTCCCAGGCGAGGAGCTGCTCCGTTTGCATCGCACGTTATTGCACACACTCGAGTCTGAAAGCGCGGCGTGCGCCAACAGCGGCGTCCTTCCCCATCCCTCCGCTTCCTGGGCGGACTCGCAGCCGGCTCTGCTCGCGTTACCATCGCTGCCCACGCCTCCAATTCACCATCTCCTGCTGAGCCGAGCGAGTCCAGCGGCTCTCCTATAGCCCTTTGTGTCCCCTGCCTTGTGCCTGGCCAAGTCCCTTTAAAAACCCCCGTGCAAAGCTTGCAAAAACACCCGCCTCGCCCATGCTTTATTCACCCCCAGAGGAAGTAAACATCCCACACTGGCTCAGCACAGGGCAAGGTGCCTTATTTGCCTCTAATTAAGTCGTAGAAACAAGTTAATTTTCAAATGGGGCCATAATCCCTTTATTGCCGCCCAGGGCCGCCCGTCGCGGGCTCAGGCGCCGCTTTCCGCTAGAGGGAACCCACGTCTGTCCCACACGTCGGCGCCGAGCAGGAATTAAAACAAGTGCACACGTAAGGAGAGCAGCTACGGAGGCCTTAGTGCAGCCGGGACYGGAGCGAGGAGCCGGTCCGGAGCTACCGTGGGGCTTCCCGCGACCTCCCATCTGCCCGTCCTTCCATCTGCCCGTCCCTTCCACCCACCCAGACAGGCAGCCTCAGTGCTGGTCGCCCCGGGGAGAGGAGCTGGTGGTGCCCGGGTGGCTCCAGGTCCACACCAACCTGCCTGGGGCTGTAAATGAGTGGAACGGTCTGGTCTGCGCCCGCCGCGCTGCGGATGCGCTGTGCTCCGGCGCCTGATGTAAGGGAATGAGAGAATCTCTGCATGGAGATTTGCAGCCTCGTTAGTTGGCATTGCATGCAGATTTGCAGCCCAGATAGCTGGTGTTGCATGCAGATTTGCAGCCTGGTTAGCCAGCCTTGCATRCCGATTTGCAGCCTGGCTAGCAGCYSTTTTGCTGCAGGAGCCGCGTGCTGGCAGGCCCAGCGCCCGCGCTGCTTCTGCTCCCTGTGTTAGCTGGGGAGGGGGCCCATCCTTCCCACGACATTCCCAGGATTGGGGCGCTCCACGTGATGCACAAAGGCCCCCGGCCCCCCCCGGCTCCCGAGACCCTCTCACGGAGCGTTCAGTGCGGCAGAAAAAGAAAAGCGCCGCGCGGGGCCCGGCCTCCCTTCCGGGGGGTCTCCGAGGCGCCGCGGCGCTGCCCCGGGGGCGGCTCTCGGGGCTCCCGCCGACCCCC